>JANHFO010002350.1:6193-21729 GCA_032468095.1 Pareas carinatus | reverse complement strand
GAAGCCATGGATCTTGGGAACTTGTTTCTTCTGCCTCTATCTCTTGGTAAACAGCACCGTAAAGTGCTGAGAAGCTACGATATGAGGAATTTGAGGAACAGGATGTGAGAGCTACCATGACAGGTGGCAAAGGACAGGTATAGTCCTGGTCTGTGACTGTAAAGAAGTTTGCTGTGGAAAGATTTGACTTGTGGACAGAAGGTTCCCTAATCCGTATTGTATGCAAAGTCCTAAATTGACTTCTCTGAACATGGTGAGGAATTTTTCTAATACCGGTTTCTGTGCTATCGTGTTTCCCCGAAAATAAGACACTGTCTTATATTAATTTTTGCACCCAAAGATGTGCTAGGTCTTATTTTCGGGGAATGCCTTATATTTCGGTGAGAGGTAAAACTGTAAGTAGGTCTTATTTTCAGAGGATGTCTTACTTTCGGGGAAACAGGGTATTAAGAAGGGAGATTAATTTTTAGAATTTGTTTTGGGATTAGGTTACACCAACATCACAACAGGACATATCAGAACTTCTTATAACTGCTGCTAACGAACTGGGCATCGCCAAGGAGGAGGTCCCATTTGAAAAAGGTGAATGATCAATATTTACTCTTGAATAGTTGCATAGTTGATTTTTTTGTGGGGGGGCATAGAACGCACTGGAATGGTGTTCCAGCACCTTTTTTAAAAATATTTTTTTTCACCACCCAAAATCAATAACTTTTTCTTTTAAACAGGCTTTTAAAAATTTCTGAGTCAATTAAATAAACTCAGAAAGTTAGGAAATGCGCAGTGTTATTTCCTCATTAAATCTAACATTATTTCTGTCCCTTAAAATATATTGCATGCAGTATAATTTGGCAAATGAAATTCTTTTCAGTGGCTTGGGTGTATGGGCTAGAGAGTGCTAATGGGGCCTTCCAAGTTTTGGAAGAAGTTTTTGTTGTTTCAACAATCTTTCCATCAATTGGTTCAAGCAGAAATTCTTCTTTTCTTCCAGATGGAGGTTTGGGATGGGGCAGCATTTTGGCAATTTTGTTGGCAATTTTGGTATTCCTATTGCTGATAGATTCCTTGTGCTATTACAAGCGCCGGTGTGGCTTGTTGATGTTCTGCAAAAAGAATGTTCTGGGTAAAAGGTCTACAACAGGAACTGAGAACAATGGGTAAGTTGGTATAGAGGAGTCAAGGATGAGTGTTCTAAAACATAAACCCAAAAGAGAGCGGGGTGAGACAGGAATCCTAGTTTATCCCTCTTCTAAGGTGACTTTTCTACAACTCATATGGGGAACCCTCACCTGACTTGATTTTATTCCACCACTTTGGTTGCTACGTACTGTAGATGATTCCCTGTCACCCTGGTTGAGTTTGATGATACCTTGGGGGTGGCCATTCTCTTTTGTTAGTTCAGGTGATGGAAGGCCATTTCATTGAACATCATACATGCCTTGCAGAATGTTTAGGAATTCCTCAGCAAGCATGTGTGGAATATCTGTGCATATAATTAAATTACAGCAAGATGTTGTACAAGCCGGCAAAGAAAGAAAGGGAGTCTTAGATGGCCATTTCTAGCTTGTTAGCTTTCATCAGGGAGGCCTACCTTTGATGGATTTTGAACCTGGACTGGATTACATGTTAGGCTAATGTCTTAGTCACTGAGCCATAAATTCTTCCTCTTTCTTGACTTGTATGAGGGGATCTTTCATATGTATGTATGTATGTGTTAGTGTGTGTGTGTGTATGTGTGTGTGTGTATGTATAAGTATAAGTATAAGTATATGTATATATCTTTGTAGATTTTCATGGGTACCGATATGTAGGTCTAGGTGTGTTCGGGTCTTTCCCCATGTAAGATTGAGAAAATCTTGGTGATGTTTTGGTGAGGTCTCACTCGCCATCTTCAGGCTGATGCTCACACTAGCAAGAAGCCAAAAGTGCCAGCCTGAAGATGGCGAGTGAGACCTTGCCGAAACGTCGCCAAGCTATTCTCAATCTTACATTGATCTCATTTTGGGACCAACCTCACTAACTAGTTTAAAATCAAAAAGGTTGAAAGAAGAGACAAATCAAATCCTGAACTACAACTGTATACCCCTCAAAGATAGAAGCTGAAGCAAGAAGAACAAACAATTTCATTTTTTTTGTTTCTTTCCACAGGAAAATTCTCTCAAAATCAGGAAAAAGTCCTGTAGTGAACATCTCTGGTTCAGAAGCCTGATTGAGATCAGATGATGAAATGCTGACTTTCTGCAGCAATGTTTGGATAAACTGGGCATGGGAAAAGGAGTTTAAAGCTGTTTTTCCTCTTTATTATGCCTCCCACTATTCTTCTACCCCTTTTATCATCTTTAGTGGAGCTGTTGTTCTAAAATTAGTGGCAGGTAACATCTATGAGGGGTTGAACTCCTGTGCCCTCAATTTGGAGTTATCCTTTCTTCTATGAATAGGACAAAAATACATCACTGCATCCATGCAATATTATACCAATATATCACATCCAGAACTCTTTTGCTTTACAGTTATGATTTTTTTAACATATGGGGGAGGTTTATGATACTTTGTTATCCCACTATGTATTTATTGATGTAGCCAAGGTTGTGGTCGCATTGTTTGTACATATGCCCCTGACGCTTTACTGATGTGGCCTTTTCCAGAATCAGAGTTTTTGAATGGCATTGAAATAAACCTTATCATCATAACAGCAAATAAAATAGTTGTTATTTCCAATTAAGCATCACTATGGGTTGAGTCGGTGGTTAGTGAAATCTCTGGAAATATAGATATACCCACTTGACGTACAGCTTGTTAAGGGTTGATACCATACCAGGGTGCCTCTCAAAATAAGCTAAATTTGAAACATTTTGCTAAGATAAGTTCAAACCAAGAAGGAAGTAGCTCTGATTTGGGCATTTGGTAATAGAAAATACTAGATAACCTGTAACCTGTTAGGCCAGGGGTGTCAGACCTACTGTCATTGCAGGCCAGCGCAATGCCAGTGCACTAGCAAACCCCCCAAAAAACCCACCAACCCCCATGCCCGCTGCGATTCCCAAGGACAACCTCCATGGATCCACATGGATCCCAGACCCCATTGTGGCCCCTCACCGTGGCCCATGCCGATCCCCCTGTGGCCTCCAATGCCTCTCTATGACCGAAGACCTCCTTTGTTGTCGCCCTCACTTTCAGGGTGCACATTGCTCATTGCCATGTTAGGCCATAATTCAGAGATATTTTCTTACCTAAACAGAATGGAGATGGGTAGGCAAAACAGCTGTGGTAGTAGAAACGTTTTTCCTATTTCCTGCTGGCTTCCCCATTGATTTTTCTTGTGGGAAGCTGACAGATAGCCTGGAATATGACAACCGTGTTGACCATGGCTAAGTATGGCAATTTGGTGGTGTGGCAGAATAACAGCACAAAAGGGACCACAGCTCTGACTAATTTCAATCCTATGAGAGACATGGATCCTAGATTTTTGATGCATTCTTTAAGTTAGCCCATTTGCGGTATATTGATTCAAAAACTGTTGCCCCTGTGATGCACCATTTTACCCAATCAAAGGTTACAAACAGACACGAGAGTTTTACTGATATATAGATTCACCGTATAAACACTCCCTATAGGTTTATCCCAACCAGCTTCTCTCAAATGGTCTGAGCCTCTACAGATGGCATGAGACACACAAAGCTTTTGGGCGAGGATTCTTTGTATGCTGACTTCTGTGTGAGACAGAATGTTAGTAATATTGGATGCTTGTTTAACGTGAAGGATAATAAGCTTCCATTACTCTTTGACCTTCATAATGAGGGGGGACAATGAGGTGCTGTTCATCACTGAGCTCCATGTTAGGGTGTGGCCCATAATTACCCAATTACAACTCCTGTAACTTATTTGTCCATTTATTGCTAAATAAATGACCCTTGCATCAATTTAAAAAATTGCTGTATCTTGGACTAGCCAAAGGTAACACAATATTTCTAGAGTCCTTGGGTAATCTGATCAGCCATTAAATCCAGACAAATTCCCTTGCAAGTGGTTCTGGCATCCCATAACGATCATTATTTTGAAAATGGCCACTTTCCCCAGAAAGCAGTGGACCTTCCATAAGTTCTTGTATCAGGATAATCCTGGCAAAGGGTCCTTGCCTCACTTGCCCCTTCCCCATTGGCCAGCCAGGCAGAAGCGGGAGGAGCATTGCCACACAGTTGCCAATCAGAGTTTGAGAGTTTATTCAAAGGTACATATAATGAGAAATATGTTGAGGAAGACTCTCAATCATCTACGCAAAAGGTATCTGAAAGGTTGATGTTTCTCTGGTCATCCAAGCAACTTCATCAGTCAGATGAAGTCAATTAAGCAGAGAGTTCTTGGAATGCACCAACTCTTGCCTCACCGACCTCAGGGGTTTCCTCCTCAAAATATGTTGCAATATGTTGATGAAAGCTCTCCTTCTGGGTGGCAGAATGAAATCTGCAAAGTTTTAAGCCCATTTAAGTCATTTTTTTTAAAAAAAACTCTTAGGTTAGTCCATTTGAGGATACATTGGTTCAAAAATTGTTGCTCTATGATGCACCATTTCACCCAACTGAAGATTACAGACAAAGAGTTTTAGTTGTAGTATACACCCACCCACTCCCACTTAATTCGAATTCCAAAGGAGAGAAAAAAATATAAAGAAGAAAACATGAGTGAAAAAAGAAGAAAAAAAAGAAAGAACATAAGACAGAAAAAGAAAAAGAAAAAAATCATAGTGATTTTCAAGCTTCATTAAAAGCACAGATACATTTAGTAACTCTTACCCCTCCACACTTATAAGATTACAGATCTTATTATAGACCCATCATGTTTCCCATCCCTTCTCTATGGCAAATCCATAAAACATCAACTTTCAACCCTGGTGTCGAACAGACTGACAGATGAACAGATGTCATCAGAATCAGAATTTATTTTGTCAACTGTGTCAGGCACACAAGGAATTTGTCTCTGGTGTGTACATGCTCAATACCTACACACTTACAAGAAGCAAACTGTTCATATGAACAGAGAGATGGTCAGATGGATAGACAGATGGATGAACAGATGATAGGACAAACAGGCAGATAAGTGGACAGATGGATGGTCAGATGGTCAGATAAACAGACAGATGGATAGATGGTCAGATAGACAAATGAACAAGTGAACAGACAGGGTGATGGTCTTACAGACAGGAGGACAGTCAGATGGACAAACAGGGTCTCATCATATGGAGCAGCCATCTGGAGTAAATGTGGCCTGTAATGTATTAGCTTTAATGCATGTTCTGTTTAGTTATTGCAGTAAATTAGGTGAAGCATGAGCAGGCCCAGACTGCCTGTCTCCAGGATTCCTTAGTGCAGGAAATTGCCAATTGTCAATTGCCCATTGGCTGCCACCTAGAGGCCATTTATATAAAAGCCTGTTCCGCAGCAATCTTTGCTACTTCTGTTGTGCTACTCCTTGCTGACCAGTATATGTTTGCGCTGTCTACAATAAACCTATTCGTATTTATTTAACCCGACTCTTCAATGCCTTCTGAATGGAGAAAACAACACGGCCAATCTTCTGTCCTCTTCTTATCTGGACTTTGCCACAGTCAGCGACTTCACTTAAAAAAAAAACTTCTTCAATTTGCCATGCGTCCCCCTGGAAATCCGTGCAACCAATAAATTCTGTAATGTGGAGAATCTGCATTAAAAATCCAGATAAGAACTTGAAAGCTGGTCTTAGATCAGCATATTATATTAGAAGCATGCTGTTTAAGTGAGAAGGCCTTTTAGATCCAGGAAGAGTCAGTAAGTTTTTCTTTGAGTCCCAGGACAATATGCTTATGAAGACTTTATGGGAATAGAGACTAACAAGCTGCTAAGTGCAAACGGAAGGAAACTGTTTATGATGATGAACAACATCTATCAAATTCTGTCTGCCTTACACACTTTATTATCAGAATCAGAATTTACTGGCCATGTGTGTCTGAATACACAAGAAATTTGCCCCCGGTGTACATGCTCTATACCTGCATACATACAATAAACAAACTGTGATTACAATCATAAGACACATTCATAATCATAAAGTATATAGCCATAAGATGTATTCATAATTGTAGAGTACATTCATCTTGTCATGTATATATAAGCTGCAATCGACAAACCATGATTTTAATCATGAATACAATCACAATCCTAAAGTACATTCATCATGTCATCATGCTATAAAGTACAATTTTTAATTGTATTTTTGCTACAATTTTTTAAAAAAACAATTTAAAATAGAATCACGGTTTGTCAGTTCCACCTAATATGCACATGACATGATGAATGTACTTTACAATTATGAATGTATTTTATGATGGTAATCACTGTTTGTCAATTATAGCCATACGATTGTAACCACAGTGTGTCAATTGTAGCCCGTATGTAAGTATTGAGCGTGTACGCTGCAGACAAATTCCTTGGGTGTCCAGACACACTTGGCCAATAAATTCCAATTTTATTTTTTTATTTTAATTTTTAATTGTATTTTCATTTAATTTTTAAGAGATCCTGAGTTTCTTCATTTTGAGGAAGCATATATTCCAGGGGAACAGTTGGGCCAGAACTTGAACTCTAATTTTATTTAATGAAAAAAAAACACCACCACCAAAACTGTGGCCTGGATAAATAAATCATGATAGGACAACCTATGATGGCTCATGCAGTTTTCAAGTCCAGATCTTCTTTGGGTTCTACTCACATTCAGACAGCACCACCTAGTGCACAACATGAAGAGCATAACAGTATTTTTTATTGCTTTTTTACTTAATACCAAAAGCAGTCTTTATTTAACAATAATGTAGAACAAATATGGCAAATATAAAAATCATATTATAGTAAATCATTTTAACAGTAAGCCATACCGTTTTATACATACTTATCTAAGGTTTTTCTGCGGACCGGAAGGGGCATACCGCAGAAGGGGGCGTGGCTTCTTTGCACAGGCTGGTTGCTAGCATGCCATGACCCTGCCTCTGTCTGTCTGTCTGTCTGCCTGCCTGCCTGCCTGCCTGCCTGCCTGCGCCCCTCCCCTCTCTCTCAGCATCTAAGTGTGAAAATGTCTGGGAAAACTCAGGAAGGCTAGGGGTCCTGGTGGAAAGGGAAGAGTCCCTACTAGGCATTGATAGAACTGGTTCACATGGAAGCCTGCCAGTGAGAGAGCAAGAAGCATGAGAGCAACCCATGAGGGTAGTTGCAGTCTAGTCCACCCTGGTGACCCGATTGCAAGCCACTTTGGAAGTCGAGATGTTGAAACAGCTGGGAACTGAATGGGGGAGAAGTGGCTGAGGCTGCAGGGAGGAATTGCCTTCAGACGATTTGAGAGAACCATGCCGTTTCTAATACTGGGGATTATCTATTGCGCGAAAAAGAAATACACAATGAAACATGGAAAAAAAGGGAAGAAAAAGAGGGGAGGGACTTCTTGGAGATATTCCTATATATATATATTTAAGAGCAGTCTTAATCTGAGAACCTTTTCTGATCTCAAGTCTTGACCAAACGGCCGCTAACATTCACTGGTTTTCATGGGAAGGAGATGACCAGGTTCTGTTTAAGCCATGCTGGAACATGGTGGGGGGGGGGAAGGGCAGGGAAGAACCCCGGGCATTGGAAATATTTTTCAAATTATGACAATGGAATGTATGAGTTCCTTGGAAATTAGAAAGTGCGTGTTTAAGAATATCAGCTATTGTACCTATTGAGAAAGAATAAACTCATGCCTCAGATTTGCAAAGACCACTTTTTAGGAACAGACAGACAGTGAAATGCTTTAACTTTTTATCTTTTAAAAAAGAAACAAGGAAACACCTTAGAAGCCCTTCCAATAAAATTGGGGAGGGGAAAACAAAGCCCGAACCTCATCCAATACAACTGCCCAATCCATTGGTCACTTTTACGTCATCTTCTCTAGCCCTTGATCCCTCTCTTTCCAACTGTGGTGTATAACATGTGCACATATACAGTACATAATAGCAGCAGAAGCAGCAAATCCTTTCAAGAGGGCCTCTGGCTAATTCAGCTCAACTGTGTCCCTTTGATTCTGAGTTTTGTTTTGTTTTGTTAATGATAACTCCATTGTTTGCTTTGTCAGGACTCCAAAGACTGTGGGCTGAGGGAGGGGAAGTCGCAAGAGCCATTTCATGGGAAAGAGGCAACAGAATCAGAATGAGAATTCATTTTGCCAAGGGTGTCTGGACACACAAAGAACTTGTCTCTGGTGTACATGCTCTATGACTACAAACATACAATAAACAAACTGTGATTACAATCATAAGCTACATTCATAATCATAAAGTACATAAAGTACATAAGCATAAGATACATTCATCTTGTCATGTACATATAAGCGTAAGATACATTCATAATCGTAAAGTACATTCTTTCTGTCATGTACATATAATCTGCAGTTGACAAACAGCGATCTTAATGTTCCGTGGTGTAAGAGGGATTGACCACAAATGGTTATAAAGAAGAAGAATGGACACAAGGCAGACCAGGGCTCAATTTATGCAAGCAGGATAAATTGGAAAGATGCAATCTGAAATCCAGAATCTCTGGTCCTTTTTTTCGTTCTTTCTCCCCTTGTGCCATGGTGTTGTCTGAGCTGGTTGCTTAAAGGGAAACCAGGAGTTGCCTTAAAGAGGGAAAGAAGATAACGTTTATTTAATTATTAAATTTATTTATGAAATCTACTTGCCTCCGAACTCAATGTTTGAGGTGACTCTAAGTGGCTTACAAAATAATACTAATAATACTAATAATACTAATAATACTAATCAGACTTTTTGTCTTTCTTGGCCTCGGACTTAACAATTGTCAACAAGAAAAACAAAAAAGTCTGGATAGTGGATGTGGCAGTGCCTGGAGACAGTAGAAGAGAAGAGAAAGAACTGGAGAAGATCACAAAATACAAAGACCTACAAATAGAACTAGAACGTCTATGGCAAAGACAAGCAAGGGTAATCCCAATAGTAATAGATGCCTTAGGAACAATTCCAAAACAACTGGAGCACCACTCGAACACCATCGGCATTGATAAATTCGCCATCAGTCAATTGCAAAAGGCAGCTTTACTGGGAACAGCTTCCATCCTGCAATGATATCTGTAACACCATCAACATCCACATCTACCTATCCCAGGTCCTTGATAAGGACTCGATAGGTAGACAAAATCCTAAATCCAGTCTGAACATCTAGCAGATTGTGCGATGAACCATAATAATAATAAATCCACAGTCTAGGAATAGGTTTCTCTATTCATAGTAAATATTTTTCCCTTCCAGTGGGACAAAAGTCCTCTATATACGACATGAATATTTACAGTTTGGTAGCAACTTTAGGACAAATTCTAGTTCTGTATAATGAACTAGTTGAGGATCTTGATTGAATGGAGAATGAATCTGCTTTTTCTGCCCAACACAGAGTTTGAAGAAAATTAAAATTAAGCCTTCAGTCCATGAAAATCAGCTTTATGGATTTTTCTGTAGTATTTTGCCTTTTAATTCAGACATTAGATCTATAGTTTCCATCCAACCCAAATTAAGTCCAACTGCAGATAACAAGATTACCCCTTACTGGCAACTATCAATTATACATCTGAAAGTGAATGTTATGTAAAGCTTACCCCACGCTATATTTTAAGAATTTATTGGCAAAGAATGTAATTGATATCAAGAGCAATTGTAGAAGAGTATACCACATGTCTCCTTAAAACTTTTTCATATAATATTGCTAAACACAATTCCTTTATTGTATAACATCTTAAATATTTGTTCCTTTCCTCATAATTCTTCATGGTATTTCTGTTGTTATAATATTTCCTCATGTTTTTGTCTATTCTAACCTACTTTTCTTTTACTGTGTAATAATTTTATACTGGTCAGGCCTCCCCATATTTACTACTTAGACTTTTCCAGGACACCACTTGCATTCTCATCCTAGCTCCTGCCTTTTTTTTTCGCATATAGAATTATAAATTTTGGACAATGATTCTTACGCTTTTTTATTCTCTTTGACTTTTATATAGATTTAACATTATGTCTGGCAGTAGCAGAAGAAGTAGATAATATTTATTTTCTGTAAAGTTTTTTTAAAACAACAACAACAAGAAAGCAATAACACAACATTTCTATACTTTTGCCAAGAAAACTAAATAGTTATATCCATAAAATCACCGTAAATTGGTATTACTTCTTTCATTGTATAAGTGTGGTCAGTAACCATTTTTTCATATATATGAAACAATCTTGAAAGCCAGTTTAGTGTAGTGGTTAAGGTATCAGGCTAGAATCTGGGAAATCCATGCATTCCCATCACTTCTGGGGTACAAAGCAAAGCTACGTGACCTTGGGCCAGTCAGTCTTCTCATCCCTAGGAAGGAGGCAATGACAAACCACTTCTGAAATTTTGAACGGAAAATTGAATGGACTTGTCCAAGGCAAAGGGTTAAGTTTGATTCAAAGGCAAAAGGAAACACTAAGGAACAATCTTAATACTAGCATCACAGATTGCACTTTAGCCTACCTCACAATATCAGCTTCCTGATATTTTTTTAAAAGTCTTTTCTTGCACTTTTTGTTCTTTAAGTGTCTTGTTAGCTTATCAAAATATAAAATACAGAGATATAAAGAAAAATGAAAATAATGGAAAGCAGAGAAGGAAAGGGGGAAGAGGGAAAAATGTAGGATGAAGGGGAAAAGAAAAAAAACATTGATTTCTGACTCCTTTTAGTGCAGTAGAATGAAGTAATAACATACAATCTTGACTTTTTACTTTTACATAGTAATACATATTAGGCATTTCTAAGACATAAACCTTTCTAGTCAGCCAAATCCAAAATCAAAGATTCAATTTTTTCCACTTCAAGTACAAAGTCCAGAAACAGTTACCAAGTAGAAACAATCAAACAAACATCCTTGCATTTCTGTCTTTCTCAGGCGAGCTGTGAATAAGAGTCAGCAGATAAGCTAGAGAGGTGTACTACAACAGATACTGCTTTGTGAAGCTCTGGAACAAGATATTTATTTTCAATCTTTTATGTTTGATCAAGAAGCAATAGTTTTTTCTCTCTGTTGTCCTAGCTCAAATTATTTCTCTGCTCTGCTATCAGATGAAGCCATATTTATGTACAGGGACTTGAAAATGCCAAATGTAAGCCTCAGGAGTGAGGGAAATGTTTAATCGTCTCTCAGATCTCTATTTCTTGGTTGAAGAATGAACATGTTCTTATTTTCAAGCCAATGCAATAAAGAGGAGTGTTGAGGCTTGTTTTAGGAAAATGAAGTTTTTATTTAACCTTGATTTATTGTGTGTTATATGAAACTGAGATTAATAGCACTGCCCTACACGATTTGAAAGAAGGATAGGATATGAAAGGTAACATAATTTAGATGTTTTGTGAAAATACATTGTCCTGTTATTTTTTTTTAACTCCGTGATATACAGCTTCATCATTTTTTATTCACTTAAAGAATTTCATCCTTAGATTCTGAATAATTTATAGGCTATAATCCTAATCTTTGCATTAAAATTGATGAAATAACCTGGGAAAGAAGAGATGTGAGGAAACGCTTGTGACAGGATTTTTAGAGATCTGTGTGAGAACATTTAACAAATTATTCAACATTGAGCTGGGATAAATGCTCCTAGAGATATTAGACAATGTTGGTTGGGGATGTGATTGTCTTATGCAGGTGATGCTGTATTGTTGTTTGAAAACCCAAATTATTTGAAGCACATGTTATCTAGATTGTATGAAGCAATAAAGAATATCAATCTGAAACGTATTGTATTGAGAATGTAGGTAGCTATGGTTGGCTGTGAAAATAGAATTAATTTATGTACTGTATAACTGATGAAAAATAAAGTCAGCAGATAAGTTTAAGCAACATGAAAAAATTGAGAAATTTTAAAAGTAGAAATGCTTGTATGAAAGAATTGAGTAGCATGTCATATGTTGCACGGACTGAATGTTTTTTTGAAAGATGTAAGAGGCCTTGATATAGCAGCATATTTATGCTCACTTTGAATATGAAAGTGAGAGTTGGGACATGCAAGAGGAGACATAGAAGTT
Organism: Pareas carinatus; assembly: GCA_032468095.1. NCBI lineage: Eukaryota > Metazoa > Chordata > Lepidosauria > Squamata > Pareidae > Pareas > Pareas carinatus. The sequence continues at coordinate 9,615 of JANHFO010002350.1, read as the reverse complement.
ATTTGAATACAATGTTTAAGAAATTTGCATGTTAAAGCAGGAAGAGATAGCGTTTTAATGAATGAGCACTGAATGAATGAGAATATGGTATAATATAAAAGTGAATGACCAGTACAAAAGAAGTGTATTGGCTGGTCATAAAGACAGAATAAATGAATATTGAATCAGAAAACAAATATATAGAAAGTAAAAGTGAATTCCTAAGAGGAATACTTCGACAATCGTTACTAAATTCTTCAAAAAAGGCAACGTATATTTTAAAAGAGCAAAAGCAGAGTATGAGTCAGTGAGTGGATTTGATGAAACAAGGAGAAAAGTTATGCATGAATATAAAGTTGATGTAAACTCAGTTTAAATATATATATTTATTTTTCTTTTGATTACTACTCTTTTTTTAACATGCTTGGCATAGTATTGCTTTCCTCAGAGGAAATAGCTTAATGGGCATGTATTTATGTTCATTGTTACCATCAATTTCACTTTTCCAGATTTGATCCCAGTTTGTTTCAAAGTAGTGGAGAATTAGGATAATTATTTTTACCAGAATTCACTATCTATTTTGCTTGTATATTTTGAAAGTATCCAATATATTTGGAAGGCAATATATTGAAAAACTCTGGTTTAGTTTTTAATGAGTTTTGACTGCAGAAACGACTGTCCAATATTATATTACTCTGGTTTATTGAATAGACTTTTTTCAGTGACTATCTATTTTGCCAATCTCCTTTTATCAAAGTGCAGTATACAGTATCTTTCACTTTTAATAGATGTGTTTTACCTGATAAAAGGGGATTGCCTGGTAACTATAGCAATTCAGAAAATGAGGATCCAGTTCTCTTTCTTTTAGCTGACAAGTTGACAACAATTCTACCTTTCTCAAAATTTTGTGCAAACATTACTGCCATTTAGCATGATTCTTTATCACACTGTACCATCACCTATATACTGTTGAATTTTAAATTTATCTTTCATGATATAGATTTCAAAACACTGTATGATACATGGCCATTGAACTTAAAAAAAAATAAACTGACATATTATCTGAATGGGATTATTCTTTCTATGGATTTTCTCAACATTAATTTGAGGTGAAGATGAGAACTAGAACTGGGATGGAATGGGAATTCATCAAATTTGCAGACAACACCAAACTGGCAAGAATAGCCAATAAGCCAGAATGTAGGCTCAAGATACAGAAGGATCTTGACAGACTTGAACACTGGGCCCTATCTAATAAAATGAAATTCAGCGATGAGAAAAGTAAGGTCCTACACATAGGCAAGGAAAACCAAATGCACATGTATAGAATAAGTGGTACCTGGATCAATAGTAGTTACTGCGAGAGGGATCTTTGTGCCCTCTAGTTCAATGAAAAGAAGAACTAGGGGTGACATGATAGCCGTGTTCCAATACCTCAGGGGTTGCCACAAAAGAGAGGGAGTCAACTGAAGGCAGGGCAAGAAGCAACGGAGGGAAACTAATCAAGGAAAGAAGCAACCTAGAACTAAGGAGAAATTTCCCAACAATTAATCAGTGTAACAACTTGCCTGTCAAAGTTGTGGGTGCACCAACACTGGAAGTTTTTAAGAAGAGATTGGACAACTATTTGTCTGAGATGGTATAGGGTTTCCTGCTTGGACAGGGGTTTGAACTAGAAGACCTCCAACTCTGTTTTCTTATTCCGAATGCTGTCATCAGTCTGTATCAAATCATAACAATGAACTCTAAAAGAACAAAAAGAATCTTGGGGGAATTTTTCCTCATCCGTGAAAACTGGAGAAAGAAATTAATTCCACATGGACCTTTGTTATGATTAATCCTGCTACTTTTTACTTCAGTAAAGACTAAATTTCTCACATCTCCAAAGTACTGTCCAAAGATATTCTTTTACTGATTTCCCTGAGAATAGCCATCTCTACAGCATGACATGGAACAGTAACTAATGTTAACATATGCTGTCCAAGGATAGAAGAAGAAACTTGATCATTTACTTGGTGTTCATGCCTTTGGTTAGATAAAGGAAGTTTTTTAATATTTAATGTTTAAAGAAACTACTTTCTCGGGCCTGCCTTAAAGTTAATAAACACTGCATATAAATTGTTGAGAACAAGAATATCCTTTAAAAGAATATGTAGACCAATTTAGAATAATTTGATGAATGATCTAAGTGTGTAACTAAAGTTTGTCACCAAAAAGTGTCATTAAGTATGCACTGATTTTTTATTTATTTATTTTTCAAACTTATATAGTAGCCATCTTGCAAAATGAGTGATTCTGGGTGGCATAGGACAATTTGCTTACTATACAATTTGTTTAATTTCTTTGATTAAAGTGCTGAAAGTTTGAGAATTATCTCTTTTTCCTTTGTCTGAAGCATTAAACATCTAAACCTAAGGGCAGAAATTAGTCTAGATATCAATAAGAAAGACTTTTTTATTGCTGAAATATGGTTAAATATCAATAACATGTCCATGACATCTAACATTATCTCCCATTTTCTTCTACATTCCAAAGTGTCTTTCCCATTATGATCCAGTATGACATGTTAGCAATGGACAACATCAGGATAATTATTGTTGCAAAACAAGACTTCAGATCCTGCCTAGGATTTACGAGAAACTCCTTCTGTTTTTGAAGCAATGGCTTGCCAGAAAATTTTTCAAGCATAGTAGCTTTTTATTGATCACTTAGTAATGATTATAACCTTATTTTGATGCTTTGCTTCCCACCTGTTTGAAATGACTGTAATGAAATGATCAAGAAGAAATAATAATTAATATTATAGCATAGGAATTACTGGAAAGCTTTTTTTCTACAAAATATATGTAAAGAGAAATACATTAAAGTACGCTATATTACAGCAAAGCCCTTCTGTTACAGTGAAGTCTTTCTTAAGCACAAAATTCTATTGTGACTAAGACTAAGGCTATTTTTAGTTGAGCACCACTAATAGTATTTTCATTTAGAAAGCTTGCAGTGGCCTCTCTTGCTACTGAACTGTTTCTAGGAATCTATAGCCAAGTTAATGTACTGTAGCAGCATATTGTAACCTCATATCTCTATCTGCATAGATTCTTCCCATGAGGAGGAGGAATATAATGAGTGTAGTAGGAACATTAATGGAAAGACTTCATGGATAATAATTAGTGTATCCATAATAGTTATGGCAGCCTTAATATAGAGGAGTATGTTAGTATTATTGAAGATAATCTTCAATAAAGTAGTCTTTCTAAAGAAGGAGGGTGATTCTAGAATAAGGAGGAGGAAAGGGATTTTCTGAAAGACTTTCAAAATTCAGATATTATACCAGCTGGCCAAAGTGTGAGTGAGAGTGACAGCATGTATCCTAGATAGATAGATAGATAGATAGATAGATAGATAGATAGATAGATAGATAGATAGATAGATAGATAGATAGATAG
>JANHFO010002346.1:0-12271 GCA_032468095.1 Pareas carinatus | reverse complement strand
CGATCCCTCGGCCCTGGAACTTCCGACGGAGCGATTTCCATGTGCATGGAATCGCTCCGCCGGAAGTTCCGGAGCGGGGTATCATGTCGCTGCGTGGGTTGGGGCATTCCCGGTGTCCCGCGGAGCGATTCCCCCTCCCGCGGGGTGCCGGGAACGCTCCAGTCTAAGCAGTGGGGTGAGTATTCTCTTTATTAGACGCATACACTTCCCCCCCTTTTTTGGAGGGAAAAGTGCATCTAATAGCCCGAAAAATATGGTAATCATCCAGTGCATTTTTGGCCCTTTCCTTATAAGATTTGATTGTTAAAATGCAGGCAAATAAGTCTGAAATAAGGAAGGATAAAAGCATCTAATAGAACCATAGCATTTATGGCTTTCTAAAGCAAGAATATTTTCCACTGTAGATTTGAAGAATCTGTTTGATCAAGAAGGAAGTTTGGAGTTCCTCAGACATTTTTCAGAGAAGAACTCCTACTCATTCTATTAGACTACATTAATCAATTGAGGAAGCAGTTTTTGCACTGTGTAACTTATATTATAGAAAATTACATGAAATATCTTAAATGGACAAGGGAGAAAATTGACATTTTATTTTATTTTACATGGACCACAAAATCATTTGAATATGTAAATTCCTGGAGTGTTTTGGAAAAGGGAGATAATGTTAGTAGAATTACCGAGTACAATCTTTTACCGTACTATTCAGCACTGGCTGAAACAAAAGCATAAAATAATTGTTCTACAAGACTAAAAAAATAAGGCTTCCATCAAATAATAAGCAATTAAAATGTGTAATAAAAAAGAGTAGGTGCATTAGCAGAAATTACTGAATATAATTTCCCTGACTTTTTAAATACAGCTTACTTACTTTATTTGTTTGCAGCTGCGCTTCCTCTTGCCTCTCTGTCTGTACTGTTTGAAAGGCAAAACAAATTTCGTTCTAATTGTTTCTAAAAGTCATGTTATCATGAACAATGTCAGATAAGAAGCATTAAGATCTAGAGTCCTATTCCCAAAGAAATATGCATGTCACTAGATAGCTTTGAGCTAGTTATGCCATCTTTATTCATTCCAAGGTGCAGTCCCATCTTGGAAATGTGCCCACGTGGGTTTTAAATGTGACACCAGCCATGAACAGTAACGAGATGGTGAGGTAGCTGCTGTAATCCAGGAATCCTTAATAGCAGCATCTAAACACACTGTGTCACAGATTGCCATTGGAGACCACACAGAAACTACAGCCGATCCAGATGCAAGCAATTAAGAATGCACCTTGATGTACTCATATAACATCAAGAACAGAACTACTTATTGCAGCATCCAAATGCAATTTAAGATATTGTTATGACTGATAAATCCCTTAATGGAAATGGTCCTGTCTATCTTAGGGATGGTCTTTCTTATATTCAGTTTATCCAGTAAGATCTGACAACATACTCACAATTAAAATAGTGTCTTTTGATAGGACTTAGGAATCATGTCTTTTCTACTTCAGTGCCTGCGCTCCAGAATAGTATACCTCCAGAGATTAAAGTGGCCTTGATCTTGAGATCTTTTAAATAGGCCTTGAAAATCTGGATTTTTCTCAGGTGCTTGATTAGGAAGTATATCCACTGTGAAAATTTCTTAATGTTTGTGCATTCTTAATGTTTGTGCATTATCACCTCTTGTTGATTGCATTGTATTTTGTATATTGTATTTTTATCTCGTATTCAACCCAGAGACTCTATGAGTTGAGTAACTTATGCATTTGTATATAAATAAACTGTCTACCTCACAATATTGGTGAGAAAATAAGAGTGAAGAAAGAAAAGCACAGTGAAGGAAAGGCTTAAAAAGGCAATAAAGTATATTATTGAGAGGAAGATAAACCTAAGTTAATTACCCACTCTGTGTAAAAGAAAGATTTAGGGTGATACTCATTTACCTCCATCTCATATTCTTGGTTTTCAATTTGAAAGTTAATTCTTTGGACAAAAAAACCCCACAGGTTTTCTTTAAGGCAGGTATCTCCTTATCTTATTTGCCATACATTATTTAGCTATTACATGCACAAAAGTGTATTTCTGAATTTCTGACAATTTCAACTATTTGTCTTTTTTTATAGAGTGCTTGTGATGAAGGAGCCTCAGGAGATACTTGGTTAATCAATGTACCTAAGGTATTATTTCTTCCTCAGGGATTCTAATTTAATCAAACTTGGGATTTTGTCTATTTTAGTGGCATTTATTCTAACTTTACAAGTAGTATTTAGTATCCTACTCTACCAGATATTTTTTCTATTATCTTTTTAAGACTTTTTTTTAAAAAAACTAATCTTTTTCACTTCAAGAAACATATGATTGTTGAGGGCAAATTTTCATTCAAAATTAACCAATTCAGTGGATCTGATAACCACCACTCATCACTTTTTTTGCATCTTTTGAACTTTATAATCACATTAAAAAAGAAATAAATTTAATTTTCGTTACTCAAATTATTAATAGAGATAAACTCAGCAAGCATAGGAACAATTAACTATTCAGAATATGAGAAATTTTAATTGATTACTCTAGTAGTGGAAGGTCTATGAAATATTGTCATTGGGTTGAACACGGGGAGCTTCTACCCCTCTTTTGAGGGGTTTTGGAGTCTCTGGAGGCCTATGGAGCCGTTACAGTATGCTTTCTCACTGCTGCAGTTTTCGGCAGAGAAAGACGGAGTGACTGGGAGCAAGGAGGCCGCCGCTTTCCTCACCTGCATCCAACGCTGCGGGTCATCTGCATTCGGCACCGCGGGTCCACTTCCGTTGGGCCTCCTGGCCTCGCTGCAGGAGTGGTCGGTGCACTGGGGGTGCTAGTTCGGCAGCCGACTGCTTCTCTTTTAGTTGGGCCGACACCGACATCGACGCCGACACCGATGCTGGTAGTGGCAATGGCGAGATTGACAAGAGCAACTGCGACATCCAGGATGGCTGCGGCAGTTGCAGCTGCAACTGGCGGCTTGGCGGGAAGTCTGATGACCACAGTGAGTGGAGCTGATGCTGTGGAGGCTTCAGAGGCCTTGCTGGGCCGGGGTGTCCAGCAGGCGAAGATTGCTGTTCTCTCCCCTTTGTGGGGGGCTGCGAGGACAGAGCCAGTGCAGGCGTTGGCAGTGGCTGTTGGTTTCTCACAAATGTGGCTGGAAGCCGGCATTGGGATGAGGTCCGGTGCTTTTTTGGACACTGGTTTGCATTACCCTCCCTCCTCTGCAACACCCCTCCCTTCCAGCACTGATGATGTTACCTAGCTGAGTCATGAGACGTCTGCAAGGAAGCCGGCAGGGTCAGTGAGAGAGCACCCAGAGCCAGGTTCCTTCCAACCTTGGCGGATGCCCTGGTCCGCCTGACAGACACCCCGGGGGTCGCTCCTGTCAGCATGGCCGAGTTCTCCACATGGCCCTTCGCCTGCACGGATGTGTGTGTGTGTGTGTGTGTGTGTGTGTGTGTGGTGGGTTGTTTTTTTTTGCACCATTTGTCTTCCCATCTATTCCGGGAAACCTCCTTAGACGTCGTGTGTCGTCTCGGTTGTGTTTTGAAGCGATCTGGTTTCCTGCACCTCTTGAGAAATCTGGCCTGGGGGGGTGTGGGATTTTGGACAGGTGGGGGTTCCTCTTTGTTCCCTCACACGGGGAGGAGCCCCATCTCCTCCCAAGAATTGGTTCGAGGCCCTCTCGGCTGCGTTTCCCCCAGTGACGGGCTCCCTTCCTCCTGGTCTCGTGGAGCCGCATCCTGCATTTATGTATCGGGGAGACATGCAGCCTTTCCGCAGACTATATATAAAAGGGATTCTTCGAATGCCTGTCCCGGGCGAACTCCACCCCTTCATAATCTCAACTCCCCCAAGTTTCTCGCTTTAGTTTCAGAGAAGAGAAACAGAGATGATGAAGAAAGAACCGGTGGCTGAAATGTATGAAGAACGGCTGCAGGATTTGGGGTGTGTGTGTATCTAGTTTAATGAAAAGAAAGACTAAGGGGGGTGGGGACAGGATAGCAGTCTTCTACTGTTTGGGGGGGTGCCCCAAAGAAGAAGAGGAGGGGGTCCACCTGTTCTCCCAAGCCCCCGAAGGCAGGAGAAGAAGCCACGGATGGAAACTCATCCAGGAAGAGAAGCAACCTGGAAATTAAGGGGGAATTTCTCTGACAGTGAGGAGAATTAGCCAGTGGAACAGCTGGCCACCAGAGGTTGTGGGTGCTCCATCACTGGATGTTTTTAAGAAGAGACTGGACAGACACTTGTCTGAAATGTTATAGGCCTTCCTGCTTGAGCTGGAGGCTGGACGAGGAGACCTTCAAGGTCCCTTCCAATTATGTCATTTTGTTCTTCCTTCTTTCCTTCCTCCCTTTTTCCTTCCCTCCTTCCCTCTCTCCTTTTTTAAAAAAACAAGGCTTTTAAGAACAGAACAATTGATCAGTGGAGCAAGCTTGCATTCAGAAGTTGTGGGTGCTTCATCACTGGAGGATTTTAAGCTGGACGGACACTTCTCTGAAATGATAGAGGGTCTCCTGCAAAACGGGGTTGGACTAGAAGACCTCCAAGATCCCTTCCAACTCTGTTATTCTGTCTGAAATGGTGTAAGGTCTCCTGCCCGAGCAGGGGGTTGGACTAGAAGTCCTCCAAGGTCCCTTCCCAGCTCTGTTATGGTCAACCAAGCTATTCAAATAACCCTCCCCCTGGTAGGTTTCCTACTCTTGACCGCTCGGTGAACTGATGCATCGCACACAGTCGCTCAGGATCTTCAGTCTGCGCTCGAGGACTCAAAGCTACACGCAGGAGGGAGAGTTTTCTGGAGAAAGACCTCCCGGGGCTCCGAACGTCTTCTGCCACCAATAGGAACGAGGAGGTTTGACCACCGTGAGATCGAGGCTCTCACTTCAGCTTCCTGGCTGCCCATGGGATCTCAGTCATGGGATCAGGATCCCAGAGAGACAGACCTGCAGAGAGACAGACGGACGGACAGACGGACGGACTGATAGGGTTCGATAGAGGTAGACAAGCCGATGGGTGGATGGATAAACAGATATAGATAGAGTGATATGGATGGATGGATTGACTGGTGGATAGATAGACAGGTTTGGTTGGATAGATGGATGGAGAAACTGACTGACTGACTGACATAGCTAGATTAACCAGCTAGGATGGATGAGCGGACTGATGAATGTGGATAGATAGAAAGTCATAGATAGACTGATATGAATGGATGAATAGACTGAGAGGGAGGGAGTGATGGATGGATGGACAGACTAATTGACTAATGGATAGGCAGACAGACAAGAGGCTTGGTTGGATAGATGGATGGATGAATAAACAGACTGATCGACTGACTGATATGGCTAGATAGATCAGCTGAGATGGATGGATGGATGGATAGACAGGCAGACCGACTGACTGATATGGATGGATGAGAAAGAGAGAGAGATGGGGGAGAGGGTTGTTTAAAGGGAAGCCCACAGGATCCGCCCAATCAAAAGTGGCATTCTTCATCACCACGACCACCACCCAAGATTTCTTAGTACATTCTCTGTATCCAGTTGGGAAGTTTGTAATAATAACAGAGTTGGAAGGGACCTTGTAGGTCATCTAGTCCAACCCCCTGCTCAAGCAGGAGACCCTATACCATTTTTAATAAGTGGTTGTCTAGCCTCTTCTTGAGAGCTTCCAGTGATGGAACACCCACAACGTCCGAAGGCAACTTCTGTTCCACCGGTTGATTGTTCTCACTCAGGAAATTTCTTCTTATTTCTAGGCTGAATCTCTCCTGGATCCGTTTCCATCCATTGCTCCTTGTCTGGCTTTCAGGTGCTAAGGAAAACAGCTTGACCTCCTCCTCTTTGCGGCAGGACTGCTATCATGTCCTTCTCTTCACTAAACTAACCATGCCTCAGTTCCTGCAGCTGTTCTTCATATGTTTTAGCCTCCAGCTCCCTTATCATCTTTGTTGCTCTTCTCTGCACTCTTTCTAGGATCTCACTTTTTTATAGTGTGGTGACCAAAACTGGATGCGGCATTCCAGGTGTGGCCTCACTAAGGCTTTGTAGAGTGGTATTAGCACCTCACATGATCTTGATTCGATCCCTCTGTGGATGCAATTTAGGATTGCAGCGGCTTTTTTGGCTGCCACTACACGCGGCTGGCTCATATTTAATGGATGGCCCACGAGGACTCCAAGATCCCTCTCGCAGTTACTGCTATTAAGCCAGGTTTCACCTCTTCTGTATATACACTTTAAGTTTTTCTTGCCTAAGTGTAAGACTTGACTTTTCTCTAGGTTGAATTTCATTTTGTTAGATAGGGCCCAGTGTTCAAGTCTGTCGAGATCCGCCTGGATCTTGAGCCTATCGTCTCGGGCGTTGGCTATTCCTGCCAGCTTCGTGCCATCCGCAGATTCGATAAGCTCCCCTTCTATTCCTTCATATATGTCATTTAGGAAGGTATTGAAGAGTACTGGGCCTAAGGAAGAGGACCAGACAAGACCGTGCCTCTTCTTGAGAGCGAGGGAAATTTCCCAGCCTCCTTCGTTGTCTGAAATGACAATTAGGTGCCTGTCTTGTGGGTTAGGATTAGATGTTTTCTTTTTTGGATAAAATGTTTGTTTATTCATAAAATAAGAAAAAAAATATAGTAAATATTTCAACAATATCAGTCAAGTGAGTATACAATTAGTCATACTAATGTTCTCTCCATAGTACAAGTAAGAATAATCACATTATCAAATTTAAGTTTCGACAAACAAAATTCTGAATGTACATCTTATTCATCAATTAGATTTCCATATTCTTCTATTTTCCCCTTATTTATATAGAAAATAAAAAAAATAACTGCTGTATACTTAACACTTACCAGACTTCCTGAAGCCGGCAGCCAGCAATCCCTCCGGTCTGCATGGGCGGGCCGCACCAAGTTAAAAAGGAGGCAGCTGGCTTTTGCAGCTGCTGAGAGTTAGTTACTGTTTACAAGAATAAAGTTTGTTCGTTGGCATCGTGCAGAGTCCAGTCCCATTATTTCATCCAGTTCTACAACAACAGTGCCCCTTTCGCAGGTCAAATAGCAAAAGTCACAATTCCAAAGTTAGATTTCCACATCAAAAGTTTAAATATACTAATCGTCCTAATCGTCTTTTAAGTTTCCACGTTCTTCTGTTTAAAAAAGATTTTCCTTTCTCTTTTCCTGCATTACATAACATTTATACAGTCGATTTAAATTTAACCACGTCTTTTCATTGCTGGCTAGATTAGAGGTTTTCTGTAGTAGGCATTTCAAACCTTGTAAGACGTTATGACAAGGGCCTCAATTCGAATGGCGATGATGTCAAAAAGTCATGTAATGTAGTTTTCTAATGTGTATAATAAATGTTCTGTGTCTGCGAGTGTCTGCCATGGATAACCAAACAGAGTTTTTTTTTCTTCCCAAATTGCCCTCCTAGAAAACAGAGTTGGAAGGGACCTTGGAAGTCTTCAAGTTCAATCCCCTGCTTGAGCAAAAGACCCTACACCATTCTGGACAAGTGACTGTCCAATCTCTTCTTATTTGATGGACTTAATTGATGTACTTCAGTGCTATCAAGGCAAATAACGGTCAGCAATAAGGGAAAGCATAGATCAAGGACCATAGGCCAGAGCCAATCCATAGACCTCTATAACATTGCTGTTCCTGGTTTCTTCAGCATCTGCTCCATGGATTTCCTAATGCCTGATGTTTAGCTCTTTAGGCTTAAGTTTCAGTTGTAACTCATCACACTGTCTTGTCTGCTCCTAGCCCTGCTTTTCTTTATATTAGCTAATTTCATATAACACACTGAACTCAGTCACATCTTTAATTTGCAATATTGCATAAACCCAGACAACTGGATTAATACAATAAATTATAGCTTAATTAACTGTAATATCCTTAATCATGCAAATTAAAGCTAAATTCTCCATCAAATCAAGCTCAGAATCTGAACAATATAGATGGTTTTCCAAGCAATAATAATGCCAAGATGGCTTACTATGGCTTCTCCAACTGTTATATTTCCCAATCTAATCTATATCCCTGTAGCCCCAATCATTTCCAACCCAGCTGAACCTTTCTGAGACAAGTCAATGTTCATGAGCTGCGGTGATATGGCGAAGCTGTTTTGACTTCTTCATGGCTTGTAAAATTCTGAGGGAGCACTAGATGGCAACAGAGATTGAAAATGGCTGTTTTCCTTTTACTGCTATCTAGTGGTCACTTTTATTTTTGCAGGCTTGATCTAATAGCCCTACTTGTACCTAGCAAAAATTTCTGCCTTAGTCAGTGACCTTTGGCTATAACTAAATTTAGCTAAAACCTCAAAAAGCAATAACTAAAGCCTAGTTCTTGACTTACAATCATTCATTTAGCATCTGTTCAAAGTTACAATGGTACTAAAAGAAAGTGACTTACAACTGATCATCGCATTTAATGACTGTCACAGCATCCTCATGGTCATGTGATCGGAATTCAAGGGCTTGGCATTTACAAGAGTTGGAGCGTCCAAGAGTCATGTGATCACCATTTGCAAACTTTCCAGGCAAAGTCAATGGGGGAAGCCAGATCTGCTTAACAACCACATGATTCATTTAAACAACTGCAGTAACTTCCTGAACAATGGCGGCAAAAAGGTCATGGAAATTGGGCGTGTCTCGCTCAACATCTGCCTTACTTAGCAATGAAAATTCTGGTCGTAAGTTGAGGATTACCTGCAAAGCAACTTCTACCTAGACTGCACAATAGTTTGAGATTAGAACTATCACAGACCTCTGTGCCTTCCGTCGGGCGGTAAAAACCCATCTGTTTACCCTGGCCGGGCTGGCCTAATCTGCACCCTCTCCCTTGCTCAAATGCTATTAATTTTAAATTATTATTAGGTTTTAAATTGGTTTTATATTCAAGCCTAAATCAGCCACTGAAATTATTGTTTTTATATTTCTTTTAATGTGTTGTTTGTGTATTTGTCATAACTGCTTTTATATGGCTGTACACCACCCTGGGTCCCTTCGGGGAGAAGGGTGGTATATAAATACAAATAAATAAATAAAAATATGGGTACTTTTGTTAATGTTAAGTCCGGACACTTAATGAGCTTGCAAATATTTTGTGGAGCAGAACAGGGGCTGAAATAACGAGACTAGCCATTCCCTTCTGCAATCAGATAAAAGGCATGTGCCTCATAAAAAATCCTAATAGATCCCCTGGGGCAAGTCAACAAAGAGAGGCAGAACCTGTGGCTCAGTATCAAAGACATCAGCCTAGCACAGTGATGGCGAACCTATGGCACACGTGCCACAGCCAGCACCACAGCCTTCTCTGCCAGCACACGCGCCTTCGACCAGGAAAGTTTTTTAGAAAATTATTTAGCAGCAAGCTGAGGAGAGACCCGCCACAGGCAGGAAAATGAACGGCGGGTGAGCACCCTGCCTCCTCTGAAGAAGCTGCCTGAGTGGCAGGTGATCACCCCGCCAACCCTTGAAAAGCCATCTGTGTGGTTGGGGAGCACACTGTCGACTTGAGAAAAGCCACCCGGCGGCTGGAGAGTGCCCTGCCAATCCTGAAGAAGCCCCCCGAGTGGTGGAGAAATGCCTCACCGCCAGTGGAGAAGTGCGGGCAGTGCTTCACTGCTGCTGTAGAAGCCCAGGCGGTGGGGAAGCGCCTCGCTGAGTCCAGAGAAACCACCCAAACAATGGGGAAGTGCCCCATCTCCCCCAGAGATGCCGCCCGGGCAGTGTGGATGTGCCTTGCTGCCGGCAGAGAAGAATCCAAGGCAGCGGGAAAGTGCTTCACCTCTGCTGGAGAAGAAGCTGAAGGTGGGTGAGCATGTTTCTTGGGCGAGATTGTCATGGGGAGGCAACACCAGAGGGATGGGAGCATCACAGGGGGGGAGGAGTGGGGGACGTGTGTGCTGGCACTTTACAATACCTAAGTGGGCTTTGGGTTGCAGTTTGAGCACTCGGTCTCAAAAAGGTTCACCATCACTGGCCTAGCATGTCATCCAGCCCAGGTACGAATCCCATAGGAGGGTCTGCCTCATTGATGAAAACAAATGAGCTAGAAATGGCCATCCGAGATCCCCTTTCTTTCTATGCTTGCCTGAAAAAATTCCTTACTGTAATAACAAGAGTCGTAAATCAGAACTCCATCCTGATATAACCCTGATGCTCATCTCAAGAAGTCCATTCATTTTGCTGTACAGAAAAACAAAATAACAGAATTGGAAGGGAACCTTGGAGGTCTTCTAGTTCAGTGGCCCCCAACCTTTTGGGCACCAAGGATCGGTTCCATGGAAAAGGTTTACCTGCATCCTGTGAACGGGTCTTGGCTTGTTTGTGTGGACTGGTTGCTGGCATGCCGCGGACTGGTGCTGGTCCATGGACCATGGGTTGGGGGGATGTCAGAACTTTTAGCAGACATTAATTCCAGGAAGCATGCACACAAGTGACTGGTCATAGCAGGATTCATTAAACTTCTTTATATATATATAATAACATATATACAATACCAAACTGTTTCAGCATACAGTAGGCATAGCTGGTACAAATGAACAGAGCAGCAGTTAACACAGAGAATACACCAGAGAGTCAACAGCTACGCCATGCCCAGACCCTTTATATATCAATCACTAAACAGTCCCCATTGGCTGATTCCCAAACAGTCCCCATTGGCTGACTTGTATCCATGCAGACATTCCAGACCATGAATACTCTGACAGAGGAGCTCAGTTCAAGTCCAGCCCTCTGCTTGAACAGGAAACACTATACCAGTGATGGCGAACCTATGTCACAGTGGGCACACAGAGCCCTCTCTGTTGGCATGTGAGTCGAGTCGCCCCAGCATCGCCCCAGAACTGAGCATGCTCAGAAAGAGAGCAGTGATGCCAGGCGATGATGTCTCAGGGCTCTGGGCATGCACAGAAAGAGAGTAACGGCGCCGGGCAATGACATCACAAGCACCAACTCATTAGCTGCAACTCGTCCAAGCACTCGGTGCCTAAAAGGTTAGCCATCACTGCCCTATCCCATTTCAAACAAATAGTTGACCAATCTAAACATGCGAAGTCGGCTGGAGGTCTGCATGCCAATTGGCGTGTCAGAGATGGCCTTGCAACCCTGCTGATTTTTGGACTGAAGAAACGAGAGAGTAATGCCTAGAAAGCTTTTTCATTCAGCTCAAGCCACCTTCTATTGGCAAACACCAGTTTCTCTTGGCAGCTCCTAAAGAGGGGAGAATTTCAAATGACATCTTAACCCCAGTCTTAATGAAAGTGAAATTTAAACCGCTTAGCCAAACACTGCAGACTTTGATAGAATTAGCGGTGGGGCTGAGGAGAGCCAAGAGGACAAAGCCGAAGCAGATGTTGGCAGTGTCCCTTTTTTTGAATTGTTCACTCCCCCCCTCCCTTGCCTTGTTTCCTGGGCCTCAAAATTGTGTTGGTTGTGTTCTGTTGTCCGTAGAGAGTGTTTTCTAAAGATTCCGCAAAAAAGCCCACTTTGCTGCCAAAGGAGACGCTTCGTTTTGTTTGGTTGTCTAAAGAGAGGAAGCCTTTGGAAGCAGGAAAAATGTTCATGATATGTTTGCATTCCCGTTTCTTCTGAACGGCACTTCAAGTCAAGGATAGAGTCATTATTCTCCGGTGGTGATTTTAATAGGGTTTGGCTTAAATGGCTCTCAACATTGCAAAATGTTTTTTCTGCTATCAATTTGTTCTATGTCTTTTGTTCTCTATGAGAGAATGTTAAGATCTGGTTTGCCCGCATCCTTCTCCTGCTTCTCTCTTTCTTTGTGTACAAAAATGTTAGGGCAACAACTATTTATAGTTTGCTAAAATAATTGAAGTTTATTATAAGGGTTCTGACACGGCCACTCCAGTTCTTAAACATGCGATATATGGCTTCAAATAGCCTGTTTATTATATGAAAACATTTCCGTTTAATGAAGACTAGCCCCAAATATTCATTCCAGCAGCTAAACCAGACTAAAAATGATCTGAGTGAATGAGAGCTTTCTTTACAGATTATGCTAGCTTAATTTAATTTAGTTTCATTTTGTTTTGTGTTGTGTTATATTGACCTTGCTGTTAAAGGATATTAAAACATTGTCAGAAAATGGTACAATATTGCAACTCGGTTTGAAAGAGTGGATTGCTGACATTACATTTGTCAGAGTGTGAATCAGATTAGAAGATAGATAGATAGATAGATAGATAGATAGATAGATAGATAGATAGATAGATAGATAGATAGAGAGAGAGAGAGAGA
>JANHFO010002342.1:5391-15600 GCA_032468095.1 Pareas carinatus | reverse complement strand
AAAAACCCTCCAATCCCAAATCTAACCTTAACTCTCTAGTGCTGTTTTTAATATTGAAGACTGCGGATTTGCTCATTTAATACTGCTCTGGAATGTGAAATGCTTATTACAGCTGTGTCTATGACTGCTTTTCCCTTTTACTTCAGCTAAGATGCTTCACTTGCAGTGCTCTTAAACATGTCAAAGTCTATCAAGGCTTATTCTTTACATTTATTGAATTTATACTTTCAAAATGCATACCATAATTGCTGTTGCTTGCAGCAATGTTTGCATAAATAACCAATGACTTTCAACATGTTCTCTTAAGTTTTTATGCATGCAGAATCAATTAAGGAACTATAAGTATCAGGTTAGAGTTTGTTATCCTTATAGTTCCTTAATTGAATAAAATCAAATCAGTTCTTTGTTCTTCCATATAGTCCTTGGAGGTAAACAAAATTAATCAACATATTATAGAACCCAATGTTTCCTACAAAATATTGATATCCTCAGTGCAACATATGGCAAAGGAACTGAGCAGAGTCCAAAAAGACACATGCTTATATCTAACTTTTTTTAATGACTTGGCTAATTCTAATAATTCTAATACATTAATTTATTATGGAAGCTAACTCCAGAGAAAGTTAACATTGTGTGATTTCTATTCTGTTGCTTACACTAAGGCTTAAAATATCACCCCAATTTAGTGTAAACTTGCATAGTTTAAATTTACACAGTAATCATAAAGTGGCAAGAAAGTGTTGGCACGCCAAGTTGGTAAGTCATGAGATGATTCTTGATTTCTGTGCTTTATGCAGTAGGTAGTATTAAAACATTTGTTTTTTTTTAAATTGTACCAAGAGTTAAACATTTTAACAAGGTTAGGGAGAATAGACATTTTCCTTCCATGCATATCTTCATATGCATATGCATATCTACATATCTGTGTGTTTTAGGTGAGAATCTCAGAAGGGCGGGGCTAAGTTCTACCTGAAATCAACTGCTTCAATAAGTTAGTTAAAAATGTAAAGGTGGGACTAAGTTGTAGAGAGAGCCAGGTTGGTGCAGTGATTAAGGCATCCGGCTAGAAACTGGAAGATTGTGAGTTCTAGTTTCCCCGCTTAGGCACAAAGTCTGGTGACCTTGGACCAGTCACTTTCCCAGGAATGAGGCAACAGCGAACCAAAAATGGCAGGGACTTGGGCAAGCAGTCTTGAATGGAAGGGGAAAAAGAAAGAGAAGAATTTTGTGCGATTGAGTGAAATTCTTATTAGAAGAGAATCATGTATTGCAGAAAATGGGAGTGGAGAGAAAAATATTCTGTAGAATGTTCCATTTTTCCAAGAAGCCATTTAAGAAAAGCCTGGCTCCAAGACCTCGTGAATCAGTGCGACTTTCCCCCTGAAACGGAATGCTTAAAGCTAGCATAATAAATTACCTTTCAAATTTAGGTCTGCGTCCCTGCAGGGATCGTCAGATCCATATATAGCTGTGGTAACTAAAACCTTTGAGGACATAGAAAGTATTTTTTTGGAGCAAAACTGCAGAACCTTGCACTGGCATTTGTCCCTAAGAGAGTAACCCAATATAGTCAATGGGATATACTTCAAAGATGGAACTGGCCCCATTTCAAATATGAATTCCTGTCTGGTATGCGGTAGCAGAATTTGGTATGTCTTGTTTATTTATTTAGTAAAATGAAACTATCTACCTAAACTAGTAAGCCTTTCCTTCAGCCTTCTGGAAAGACAGCGTTTGAAAATGTTCTCTTTTTCAAAAGAATTTTTTTCTCTCTTGTTCAAAGCATTTCATCAGATGTTGTTCATTAGGAGAGTGGTTAGGTTCTTTTTCTCATTTGTTTTTAAGTGGCTTAAAAAAAAAAGAATTCTGTATGAATTAATCCTTGGTTGGTCAAAACACAATATGTCTCTGTGTTAAATACCCTAGCAGTGTGTGTGTGTGTGTGTGTGTGTGTGTGTGTATTAAGGAAGGGGAAAAGTCTGTTCAACCTTCAAATGTGAAGCAAAAACAGAACTGAAAAGTTAGCAGATACATTCAAATTACATTTGACATTTCTGTAAAAGTGTTCAATTTGCAAACTGGAGTGCTCCAATTTAGAAAGACATAAGGCAATCTTATACATTCTTAGCACTGGGTTAGTAATGGGATGGTTTTAGATTTAATTATATTTAAAGCAGACATTAAAATCCATAGTATTTGACATAGTTACTTATTTACTGATCTTCAGAAGTTTCCTCTAAAACTTACGTTTTTATAGAATCAATGCAAAATCTATAGCTATGTGCATATAAGGGTTTCAGGTAATCGGAAAATATTCTAGCATGACTGTGAAGAGATAATACCTTCCCACTGTGCAGAATGTACCATCAATTCTGTCCAGTTCCCTGCTTGTGAATTCATACTCTTTTTCATAAATACAAACTGAGTTATAAACATTGACATAACTAATATCACTGCTGAGATTCAATAATAAATGCAATAGTAACATCAGGAAGATAGGTGTGATGTCCCAGGATAATAATAATAGTCACAATAGTCTGCTGATCAGAATGTGTCCAATGGCAGGGTGAATGCAAAAATAAAAAGCTTTTTGCAGGTCTTTCCAGGTATCATGTTGCACAATCATTTCATTAGATGCTGTTTTGTGATTGTTTATTTATTTATTAATTATTTTATTTATTAAATTTATATGCCGCCCCTCTCCAAAGACTCAGGGTGGCTCACAATCCATTAGATCATAAAGCGAAATCAGCAGCCCCAGGTCTGCCGGTCACCGCTTTTCGGAAGGCCATTAGGGTGGGGGTGGTCCGAACCTCAGGAAGTAACTGGTTCCAGAGAGCCGGGGCCGCCACAGAGAAGGCCCTCACCCGCGGGCCCACCAGCCGACATTGTTTAGCTGCCAGGACCCAGAGAAGACCAATTGTGTGGGATCTTACCGGTCGCTGGGAGCTATGCGGTAGAAGCAGTCTCGAAGATAACCTGGCTCTAAGCCATGTAGGGCTTTAACTATACTCAGCAACAAAATACAGGGTCAAGACTTGGAATTCAATCTAAGCGTGTATAATGGAGACGTTGGTTCTTAAGCTGTCCAGTCTAAACCAATTAAAGATTCAGTCTTACTTGCCAGGGAAATACACCCTATTAAATTATTTCCGAGACAAAAAAATGTAGAATTATATTCTAAGAACGATAAAGTTAACTTCACAAGTATTTTAATAAGTTTAGGAGCAAATAGATAGCTAGCAAATATGATGTATGATTGGGATTATACAATCTACCTGCAGAGCTCCAGATAAATTTGAGCTATTACTGGTTTCACTGTCACTCACCTGGGGAGAAGGTAAAAGCTGTTTTCATCTCTAAATTTGACTTTTCTGTTCCTGGCAATACTGAAGAAGCCTCACCACCCCATGTTTGCAGAGCTTTCTATTGTGCGTAATTGCTGTATCTGCACAATTTGCAGTTTTCTAAAAAAAAATATGAAAAGCAAACAAACTAGCAGTAATTTAAGATCTATGCCTTGGTTCATGACCAGAAGACTTCCATTAATTATTTTTATTGCTTTATTTGGTATTTAAATTGTGAAACCATTTACTTGATATATGACTTTAGTTGGCTAACAATTGGAGTTAAACAAAGACAAATTGAAATAGTTTAAAAGGAAATGAAAAACATCACAATGTGCTTGGTGTCACACAAAAATATCCAACACAACACCAAGGTAAGTTCATCAATTGTCTGGCTCAATGTCCAAGGGAATAGCCAGATCTTCAGAACTTTCTGAAAGACTGGTACGGTCTGATTCAGCATTTTCCAAACTTGGCAACTTTTAAGATATATGGACCTCAAAGATGCTGACTGGAGAGTTCTGGGAGTTGAAGTCCATGCTTCTTAAAATTGCTCCATCTGAAAACCACTAGCCTAATTTTGTTGTGCAAAGGGGTGAAGTTGCCTAGTGGTGGCCACTGGGCTTGTTGACCGGAAGGTTGGCAATTCGAGACTCAAGATCATGTGATGAGGTGAACTCCTGTTCTTACCCCAGCTACCGTCAACCTAGCAATTCAAAAGCATGCAAATGCAAGTAGATAAATAGGTACCACTTCAGCTGGGAGGTAACAGTTGAGACTCAGCATATAGTGATGCTGGCCATGTGACAACTGAAGCGTCTTCAGACAATATTGGCTCCCTCAACCTGGAAATGGAGATGAGCACTGCTGCCTAGAATCAGAAATGACTGGACTGAGGAAGTCTGCACCTTTTAAAAAAAAGCAGTGATAAGAGTGGACTCATGCAATACTGCACCCAGTGAAAAGGAATTTTTATTTATTTATTTTATTTTTAAATTTATATATTGCCCCTCTCCCGAGGGACTCGGGGCGGTGTACAGCCAGAGATAAAAGAAAAAGACCAACATACAATGATTAAAACCCATTAAAAGAATTAAACTAGCCTGGTTTAGTCTCATTCATAGGAATCACATATGGTCAACTTTGAAATTTCAGTAATGTGTATCTGATTTCTTTTGTATGACAAATGAATCTCTGCTTTACATATTAAAGAATATAAAATAATTATTTCGGAAGTAGGTCCACTTGTGAGTATCACATAGATATTGTCTAACTTAATATTTAGTATAATTCGGCACAGTTTTACCTTTCATCTCTGCAATGTAAACATGTAAATTAAGCTAATAGTGTATTAAGTGATAAAAGTATGTGTCTTTTGGCAATTTGCTATGGATGTCTATCAGTAATTGACTAAAGCAATCAAAATATCCTCAGAGAAAAATCTCAGGTGAGCTAACATATCCCTTCATTGATTAAAAGGGATAATGGCCACATTATCTAGGTAGTGCAGATCTCAATCAGATTTCAGGCTGACAACAAACTTGCTTTTTGGATAACCTGAGAATGGATATTAAAAATGCAAACAAAGCCTTACGTGTATAAATACTCTGTCATTAACACTAGGCTTAGATTACAACCTATATATTTTTATGTACACACATAATTGTATCAACCTGAGTCAACTATGTCAATCTGGTTTACCAACTTCCTTCGAATCATTTCCAATTGGTAAACAAAGAATTATTACCGCAACTTTATTTATTTTCAAAGGCCTATAGCCAAATCCAAAATATTTTTACTTCTACCCCCGTTCTATTCATTATCATTCATTTTCAACCAATAGTGCCAAAATAGGTAGGCGCTAGTTGCGCGCTTGCTCGGCTGCAAGTCTTGGTGACATCCGGAGGGAAGGCACAAAACTGAGCATTCAGAATAATAAAGCGCGCTTACCATTTCTATAATCTTCGTTTTCCTGCCCGTTTTCTTCTTTACGGTGAAGATGTATTGGGCCAGGACTACTCCCCCAACCAGGGCGCACACACTGGCGCTGGCCACTGCTCCCATTTTGGCTACGGCGCTCTTGTCCATGGCGGCACACTTACACACCGGCTTTGGAGCAGATTTGAACAGAAATTTCGGCTAGGTCTCGGAATCTGAATCCCCGGAAAAGCCACAAAGTAGCTTTGTGAGGCCTGCACGACGCCTGCCGCCCTAGTTCCTCGTGATATCCCTGTCCCTGCGTCAAAGCGCCGTTAAATGGGAAAAGTAAGTGAATCCCGTCTCCTGTTGCCTCAAGAGGATCCTTTTCTTACCCGGAAGCGCGTCTAGTCGGCAAGAGAAACGGCGACTGACCCCAACAAAGCTTCCGACGCCTGAATTGAGCGAGCGACCAGTAAAGTTGTTAGGAACTGCCCGACTGAGACAGTGGAAGAAACCACCTTACTCCACGCCGGAGTGGAGCAGTTCGTCTTTTTAGTTACTTTAATTAAGAATAACTTTTGCGTTTCTCTCCTTACACTATAAAATTGAACCTAACAAGTAAGATGCTGGGCGAGGAATACTTCCACGTTTTATAGGTATTTCCTCCCTTTGTACGCCTAATAGTACAATCCAATCTACCGCTAGTCCATCAGTTACTTACCCTTTTGGGAATAAGACTACATTTCCCAGCATGCACTCTTCCGCTAGACTCCTCCTCCTCCTCCTCCTCTTCCCACCGGCAGCAAACTTCAGCGGAGGTTACAGCCTTCCCTTCCAAGAGGGTTTCCTTGGGAATGGGAGGGGTCAGAGCAGACGTTGGTTTGTCGAGGTACTATGACAACGGTAACAAAAATGGCGGCGGGTGGAGTGACTTCTCTAGTGTCTGTGGCTTTTAATCTCACTGTCGCGTAATTAGGTTCATCCACGTTTCTGTTTGGTAGATGTGATGTCTGTTTACTTAATTTCACATGGGTTTCTCGTGTAATGCTGGCGCAAAAGGGCTGCACCTAAAAGATTACTGTTCTGACATAGAGCAAGAAGCCCTAAAGTCTACGAGAAGCGACCATCTCTCGTGCTCAACTTCTCCGGTAACACGCATGTGCTGCTTCAGCAAGTCTTGGAATGCTCCTCTGTAACTGTACATTGGTGTAAGGAAGCACAGGCGAGGGAGTGGGAAAGGAAGATTCGAGGTCAGTTAGCGAACAAGTCGGGTAAGTCACCATTATAGGTATAATTTAGCTCAGTAAAAGCAGCTATTGTTTGCAATGGCATAATAGTCTGCAAATTTTCACTCTAGCAAAAACAAACTTGCGATGTGATGTAAGATTGTCATTATAATTATTTTATGCATACTTACTTTGAAATATATCCAAGTTTGGATTGCATGGATATAGTGTGATGTAAACATCCTTCTTCCATGGGTTTATTAATGTATTATTGCATATTTTCTGGATCAACACAGTTGATATACTTGGTATAGCCTCTTGTTAGGGCTATTCCAAACTATAGCATTTGAGTATTGTAAGGAAGTTGTTTTGTTTGTTTTTAAATTTACAAGTAAACAGTAGCAGTATTGACATACTCCTAAAAGAACGTTATGTTTGCACTGTTTGTGGAGAAAAGCAACATTTGCACAATTTTGTCATAAATTTTGTAATTGATAGAAAAATGTTCAGATAGCAGGTAAAGTTAATGTTATTTGATTATGTATATTTAAAAAAACCTTTGCATTAATATACTCACTTGATATTGCCAAGCTAAGGATTACCCATTTTCTTCTTCACCACACAGTATACTGTACCAGATAACTTTAAGTAGGTATTAGTACAAGCTATTTATATTCTGCCAGATTGAGTTCTTTAGCTAGTGTCACAAGGACAACTTGAAGTCAATTATGGTAGAGAATTACATGAACTGGTTATGACTGCATTCCTATTAAATTCCATTTTTGTTTTGTTGGTTTTTAATCTTTTTTTTCCACATAAAGTTGCAACTAACAAGATGGACAGCTATATAAATAATACAAAAATTAAAGGGAAATTTTTGTTAGGAATAGGATATATTACCTTGAATAATTATTTTCATATTATAAATGAAATGGTCAATAATAAATTTTTGTATCCGTTCTCTTTCTATTCTTCTTTCCACTCAGTTTTCCTTTTCTCATGTTCACAAGGCAGCATGTATTCTGTGGTCATTAGGATTTTTCTTCATATTATTTATACTTTTCTGCAGGTCTTTGGGCTTTTCCAAGGCTTTGAATACTTCGTCCATGTACAAGTGCACAGGTCTTTCAGTGTATAAGCAACCTTACTGTTAGCGTCAGAAAGAGATGAAAACTAAAGCAGATGGTATCCAAATAGCCCATCTGAAGTACAGATAGTCGTCGACTTATGACCACAACTGAGCCCAAAATTTCTGTTAAGTTAAATGTTTGTTAAGCGAATTTCACCTCATTTTATGTCTTTTCTGGCAACAGTTGTTAAGTGAGTCATTGCAGTATCTAAGTTAGTAATATGGCTGTTAAGTGAATCTGGCTTCTTCATTGATTTTGCTTGTCGGAAGGTTGTAAAAGGAGATCACATGATCCTGGAACTCTACAATGATCATAAATATGAACCAATTGCCAAGCATCTGAATTCTGATCACATAACCATGGGGTTACTGCAGTGGTTGTAAGTGAAAAACTGTCAAATATCCCTTTTTGCAATGCCATTGTAACTTCAAACGGTAACTAAACAAATTGTTGTAAGTCGAGGACTACCTGTAGTTAGAAAATAACCTCTTAATTTTTCATATCATGTTAAAATGTTGCTTCAAACAACACCTTGCAAATAATTTTCTAGAGCTTTGAGGAATGCAAAATAAGGAGGAGCAAGATAGTTCATTGGATTAATAGATTGCCATTTGGGATTCTAACATTGCAAAATAACTTAAACAAATCAGGATTTTCCCCCCGGAATTTGCAGTAATTAGATAAGCTTGTTATTTCAATCCTTTGTGGATGAAAGAATGCATCATGCTTTAATTTATGTAACTTGTAACTAAGCAATCAGCATAATGTTCATCTTTGTACCATATATTGTGAAGGTATTTATTTAATAAAAGAGAATGCAAAATGAAATCTCTAACTGATAGATTTTATGCTCTATGTTAAAGCTTGGAACAATATACATAGCTCTTTCCTTTGAGCATAATGTATCTCTGTGCTTCTGATCCAGGAAGATCTTCAGGCTACATATTGATTTATTTAGAAACTATAATAGATATATATACCCTTCAACTCACAAACTACTTTAACATTTCTCCCTGAGTTTAATAGTCGAGGTAGAATACAGATATGAAAACTCTGCTGAACTGCAATTTTTTTTCCCTAACTCTGCACTCTTCCTACCTGTGTAGTTTATATTTTTATTTTTATTTGTGGGATACTAACCAAAATGTCAGCACATACTTGGGTTATATAAGCATTGCAAAAGATGAAGTTGATTCTCATCAGAAGTAGTAATTGTGATGTTTTGAAGGAAAAATATATTCATATTTTCTCTGTTAAATTGGGCTATTAGACGAGATCTACATTATTTCTTTAAATGGTTCATAATAAGGATTTTATGCTAGTCATTTTTGCCTCCCCACTAGGAGTGACAAAGAATGTCTTTATTTAAAGCCCGGGAGTGGTGGTCTACAATAGTTGGCAATAAGGAAGAATTTGACCAAGGATGTTTATGTGTTGCAAATGTTGACAATAGCAGTACTGCACAAGGTGAGTGGATGCTTTTAAATTTAATGTGCAATTAAAATTTTGAAATTCTGTTCTAATCAAATGTGAAGTTGTAATTTATTGTAAGATGTCTCTTATTAAACTTAAAAGAATTAAATTCTAAGAAAATAGATAGTGTTCTATGGTATTGGACTGGGACTAGATAAAATCTTTGAATCATGGAGCTCACTTGGAAGATTTAGGCCACTTATAATTTCTTAGTCCAACTTATGTCATAATTTGGTTTTGGTGAGAATAAAATAGTAGGGAACCTAGATATGTGCATATCTCAGGTCAGAGATTTTCAATCTTGGGTCCATGGCAAGTTGCCAGGCGATCCGCCAGGCGATCCGTAGACAGGTCAAGAAAAATTTGGAAAAAGTAATATGCATGAATTGTCGATTTGTACCGTATTTTTCACTCCATAAGACCCACTTTCACCCCCCCAAAAAAGGGAGGGGGGAAGTGTGTGCATCTTATGGAGCGAAAATGGAGCCGGAAGCCACAGCGGGCTCTCCAAAGACTGGACTGGGTGGCGGGGGGAGCCCGGAGCTGCCGCGATCTCTCAAACGGCTGGACTGGGTGGCGGGAGGAGCCGCAGTGGGCTCTCAAAAGGCTTGACTGGGTGGTGGTGGGAGCCGGGAGCCGCAGCGTGCACGCAAAGGGCTGGACTGAGTGGCAGGAGGAGCTGGGAGCTGCAGCCGCTCGCAAAGGGCTGGACCTGGGTGGTGGTGGGAGCTGGGAGCTGCAACCGCTCACAAACGGCTCAATTGGGGTGGCGGAGGGAGCTGCCCATCACCGGCAGAAGTCTCGCCCAGCTTCCCTCGCTGCCACCGTCGTTGGGACCAAAAGGGAGCGTGAATCCGAGCTCCACAGGCTGCTCAGAGCAGCAGGCAGGCACTCGAGAGACCCGTCTGCAGGTGGATTGAATTCCCCAGCTTGCACGCAGATTGGATCCTTCAGCCTGCAGGCGGATCGCATCCCCCAGCCTGAAGCTGCCATCAGAAGCGGGCTATGTGCAGGCTCTCTCAGGAGGGGCCGCCTGGACGCTTGTTGCACTGGGACTCACGATTTCTTTTGTTCCCTCCCGAGCAGGATGCTGTTGCCGCCTGACTGCCCCTC
>JANHFO010002340.1:147766-159013 GCA_032468095.1 Pareas carinatus | reverse complement strand
AGGGAAGGGGGGTGGGGAGGAAGTGTGGGAGAAGGGAGAAGGGGAAAGGGGGAAAATCATCCAAAGGGGGTTAATTATATTATTTTTTATATTCTGTATGTGTGTTTAAAACTTTTCAATAAAAAAGCAAATATTGTAGTATGCTTTTCAGGAATAAAATGTATGTTATTAACTAGATCTGTCAATGTATCATAATTACTACAAAATATTGTCTTTACTTAATTGTCCATATGGCATAATTGTGAGATGCCATGCTTGAAAAAACTATGCCATAGTTTTGCATCCATATTCTGAATCTGAAATAACTTTGATAATCAATAAAATTATTCAACTTGCAAAATTTCTTACTCAGTGTAGATGTCATCCTATCATTTAAGAATTTTTTAAGAAAAATCAACTGTCCCCTAATTTTCACAGAGAGTAGGAGAGAATCCATCTTGGTTTTTACTTGAGGCTGCAAACTGACTAAGAGTGTGTCCACACTGATCTTCTATAATTGTCAAATGGTGAGCAGGCACAATTAAGTCATGAATGGTTACAACATGGATAAGATAATAGGTTTATAATACTGAAAGTGAAGGGGGGGAATAGAAAAAATACAGTTATTTAGACAATTCAAAACCTTTTTATTAAAGGCCATGGATCCTGTCTTGATCCATAGTCAAGCTCAAGCAAGTGTTGATTACAAATTTCCTTCGAACTACAGCTTCTCTTCCAAGTGACTGAACACCAAGAGAATGAAAATATAGGGCATTTTCCATCCAGTTTGTATCTCCACATTTTCACGTGATTACCTGAAGAGGGTTACTCTGTGTATGGAAAAAAAATGTCTTTGGAACACGTTGAACATCTTTTAAACCAGTTTTGCAATTTCCACCAAGAATGAATGTGTTTCTTGGAATCCATTCTGTTTTTCCTTAATTGTTATGACTTGCTGACCATCTGCATTGAGCCTATGGACTCAGGAAAGTAGTCGAACTTTAGTTCCTCCTCCAATTCTGATCCTAATGAAAATGCCTCCTTTCTCAGCCTATTTTTCCAAGGCCAGTTTTTAAATCACATTTCTATTCCACAAACTTCCCACAGAGAGGTCCTTGAACTGGCAACTCTTAGTGTTCTTCTGTGGAAACTGCTGTCTTTTACAGCTTGGCATGAAGTGGGAATTGGGGATCAATGGGAAAGGTCTCCATTTTCAAGCTTCATTTACAATCTACATGAGATACTTTATAGAATAAATAGGGTGGAGACTAGACAATTCACCAAAATAATTTTTTTCGGTAGTTGTTTTATGTTGGAATGAAAATGCAGGGCTTGGTTTGGTTCTTTTACAGCTGATCTTTGAAAAATATTTTTGAAGTGGTTTAGAATAAATTAGCTGATCTGGAAGAGGGACAGAATGCTAGGATTTTGTTTATTAGGAAGTATGGAAAATCTACAAAGTAATCGTTTGCAACCAATATTGACGTGAACAATTTTTATTTTAGTCCTATTGCATATCTATTTCAATATTAGGATTTTTTAAAAAAAAATAACCAATTAATGAGCAATTATACAAATTAGAACATGTATTTTTTAAAAAAAAAACGGGCATGAGTACAGGTAAGACTGGATAAAGTGGAGAGGTTCTGCTGCTTTTGGGAGTGTGGAGAACTGCATGGAATTTTCTGACTCATGCACAAAGATATTTTCCTATCTACCAGGTGCTTCAAACCAATATCAGATGCCATAGGAGGACTAGTTAATTAGCCTGTGAGCTGCAAGACTAAAGCATTTCCATTACAAATATACGAAATTTTCTAGAAATGAAACAAGGAGGAAAATGAAAGATTTACAGGATGGTATTAAACATACATTTACTAAATGAAAATTTCTGCCTCTACCATAAATTAGGCATACGTCCTAAATACGAATCCCTATCAAAACTAAATGAATATTTTCCATTTGTTTAAATGTTGTGTACTTACATTTAGAAATGGTGTATTGAAAGATATCAAAGAATGCACATTTTTTTACAAGTGATACAAGCAAAAATCAAATTAAAGAAGTTAGGAAGCAATCCTAACATGATTGAATTTTATTATATCTTTCTATATTTTCACTTTGATTTTTCATTGCTAATTTTAAGAAAAAAATGAAAATATTATGCTTTCTCCCACTAACATTATTTATTTATTTATTAAATTTATGTGGTACTCATTCCACTCTGAGAAACAATCGATTTTCTGATTTCCAAAGAAAATTGGTCATGAGAATGGTTAATATAATCTTGGATTTTCATACATTAGCAAAAAATATAAAGACACCTGTAGACTGCTCTGTATAGGTACAAAACAGGATCAAGAAGAAATTTATGTACAGATAAGAAGTATGATTTTTTTTTCAGAACTTAACTCAGCTCTAACCCAATGAAATATCCTTGCATGTGGTTCTGGCTACTCAACTATCACATTTATTGAGTCAAAACTTACCACTGTAGATAGCTGAACCCCTTCTTTCTCCAGAAGACAATTTAGAAGATGAAGTTTGTCCAGAATGCAATGGCCAAAATGTCTATTGTGACAACTGAACCAGTTGCAATTCTTAGGTCACCCAATAGATGTCAGTAGGTTTCTCAGTTCAAATGCTGGTTATCACTTTTAAAGTCCTTAGTGGCACAAATTAGGTTTCATCAGGCATGCGACACCTATGTAGAGATGATGTCCTCTCTGAGAAGTCCACTTACCTTGGGATCCAATTCTCCAAAAGATACTGTTGTGTATTGCAGCAATTGGTACCAAGTGCCAATGTCAAACGGGAGAAAGTACTTAAGCACCCAATACACAGTCCAGTTGCTTGCAAAGTATCAAGTCTGCCCAGGGTCTGAAAGAAGTCGGAAAATCCCGGCTTCTGATTGGTCACAGCTGTGACCTGTCAGAAAGTATAAAAGGGAAACACGGGTTTGCGAATCTACTTTTTTGTCTTGTGTGCTTGTTGAAACCTTTGAAATCTTTGCCTGGTAAATAAAAGTGTTTGTTTCACAATGAAGCCTCATCACTGCCTCAACCCACAATATAAAGTATATGTTTTTACTTTTCTTTCATTGCATTTTGCAAAGAGCTAAAACCATACAGTACTATTCCAATCTATTTTTGGCTCAAAATGAGTGTTTAGGGAACATCATCTTGAGTATATAAGTTAGGGATATTATTGAGTGAATTATCACCCTCTTCTGATTTTGTTTTTCTTCATGATCTACTGCAGCTAATTAGGGTTACTTACAAATATATAAACAAACAAAGCTGATATAATGTGAAATATAAAATGCATGTCAGCTCTGTTTTAAAAAGAGTCTACAGGTTGATAAATCTGAGATATACAATGGTATATGTTATAGCCCCGTTGACAGAGGTAGGAATTTCTTGACTTACTGTGATTGTAAAATCCGTATGATATTCATCATTAAGACATTAAAAAAACTGAGCTTTGAGTGCATCTTTCTGCACTTCTTTGTAAGATATAAGTATCATAGATAATATTGAATCAGTATCAGCTCAATTCATACAAGCAGTTTTCTTGGCAAAACCATAGAAATGATTTTCTATTGTCTTCTTCTAGGATATTCTCTTGAACTTCTCAATCTGGTTATGTCCCTTGAAATAATTGTTCCCTCCAAGTCCTAACCGAGTACCTTAATGCCTGAACTTTCAGAAAAGTTTGGCTATATGCTCACATCTGTAAACATTAGCATACTTCCAATACCTAGTACAATGGAGGAAGGTTTAACTTATGCTCACTTATTTTGCTCCATCTCACAATATAGGGACACAGGTATGTTTAGAAAGATGTACAATGGTACCTAAAATAGCATAGCAGTTTTTTTTTTATTGTATTAAGAGTGTCAGCTGGAAAAAGCATTCTCCTTATCTCCATGCCAGGTGGAAATTAATATATTAATATTATCTTAATAGTGACATTTTAGCATCACAGCTAACTTCAATTGGAATAATTGTAATTTTTAATGAAACCTGGAAGAAATGTCTATGCTTGTACAATGCTTATACAATGTGAACATTGTTCCTGTCTCTTTACAATATATATCCTCCCAAACTATACAGTTGTTTTTCATCAGCCTTTCTCTCCCTAGCCCTCCTCTTATTCAATTATAATGCTTGGATGAGTCACATGCAATATTTCCAGTCTACTTTTTCTTGCTCATGAAACTTTTTAACGAAATGTTAGCATTTGCAGACACCAGATGTTTTGACATAAGGAGAGGCAATATGCAAATTTTAATCCATGCTAGGAACAATAGCCTGCAGGCACCTTTTTCTTATTACATGAATCATATGCTTAACCACTGTGTGGTGGATCATATCAGAATCGTTGCTATCCTGAGCATCCAACACTTGTCTTGTAGTTGCCAATTAATGAAACTGATGTATATTTAAGTTGATGGGTATCAGTGATTTACCAACACTGCTTGGCATACTTCACAACTGGTGCATCCTTGATTAGGCTGGCAGACTTGACACTGATTAGCATCAAATCTCCCCAAGTTTGCTTCTAATCGACATTGTCTGTCCATACAAATGATGCTGACACTGAATTTGATTGGAAGTCTTTTGTTAATGTCATTGTTTCTAATTAAGTAGATAGCAGACTGTGTTTTTGTAATCTGTATATTGTGATTCCATTTTCTCATGCTATTTAACTGAGTTAACAAAGTGACCCAACTCTGCTTCATACAGATCATTCTGTGACTTCAAACACACTAAACCTTTTGCATCATCAGCTCCCATGTTAAATTTCCTTTTCTAGTTCATCAAATTCAAAATTAATTGAATTACAAGTGTTAATTAGTCCCACTGTGTACAACACAATAATTAAAAGACTTATAATTAAATAAGTCCAAAGCAAATAAATCAGTATGTGTATGCTAACATACCATGTTAAATAGCCTTTTTAAAGACTGTGAATTTTAAAATATGCAAGACTGCTACAAAGACATTACTAGCATTCTATTCTTATTTAATTACAAAGTACCAATCTATCATAGGTACAATCTTGTAAATATATTCTAGAAAAGCACACACTTAGTATTGGAAATTTTAAATGCCAAAATTATTTCTTAAATTCTTGAAACATAGTTATCTTTTGAATGACACAAATCTTGTATAATTATTAATGATTTCCACTGTATTGCTTGCTGAAATATAGTATTCTATTTCCCTTAAAATGATTAAAGAGAAAGTTTTAATATACTTAAAAAGGTTTGTACAGCTTCTTTATTAATTATTCAGTATCATCTTGCCTGCCAGCAATTAGTACAGCATTTTAAATGGTTTCCAAAACTTTAAGAACACAAATAAAACAAAACAAAAAAAGACAGAATCATGTTAAGGACATGCTACATAGCAACATGACCATGATGTTTTAGAATAGAATTGTATGTTTACTGTTCAGCATAGTCTCCTCAGAAAATATGTTTAACTGGTATTATTATTGTGTGTCACTGGATATATTGTTTAGTGCCATTCTGACTTCATGCAAGTTATAAAAAGATCTATTTTACTTAGGTTTTAGTTACATACTTTAAATAAATAAAATATCAGCGTGTATTAAAACTACTTTAATAAAGTTTGAATCAGAGTTGATAAAAAAAGCATATTCTTTTGCATGCAGTTGCTTAAAAATAAGTGATTGTATTAATGTTAAAATAGTAATTGTTATAAAAATGACTCTACAGTAAATGCAAATAATCTACAAGAATTCACCTAATTTTAAATTACAATAATATTCTTTTTTATATACACAGCCCTATTACAATCAAATATTCTATAATAATGTTCTTAAGATTAAGAGATGGAATTATTGTCAGTCATTTACAGTATATTATAAAGCCACAGCATTTTTTTCATTTTTTTCATTTTTTATAGAATTTTTATCTCTGCTATAAAATAACTTAGGACGTTGGTTTGTATTTTATCTCATGAGTACCTACATTTACTGTATGGATTAAATAAGGGCAATATTTAAATTGTTTCCTAATTTTATTGTTCATTCTGATTAAAGGAATTAGAAAATATTGAATATCTCTTACTAGAAACAAAGAGATTAAATATACAAACTTCCTGTTCCAATGAGCAATCTAGTTGTAAATTCCCAGGATCTTCACCACATGAAAACTACTATTACTGAGTCTTGACTAAGTTCTTTTGAAGCTTTTGGTATATTTTTCAAACATATTTGAACAAATTCTCAAATATTCAGTTGGCCTACCTCTGTTCCCCATGTATGAAAACACAGTAAGAAGGCAAATCCTACCTTCTTTGTATGAAGAATACAATATAGATCTTTCAATACTTAATTTTATCTTTCAAATATTGGTAAAAAAATAAATGTACTTAATGCAAAGAAGACATTAGAGCAATTTGCACAGTTCTCTCTCTCTCTCTCTCTGTCTCTGTCTCTGTCTCTGTCTCTGTCTCTTTCTCTCTCTCTCTTAGAGAGAGAGAGACAGAGAGAGAGAGATGTCAAATATACAACTTTATTTTTAAAATATTTAAATTGAGATCTAAAACACAGATGCATGTATATTGTAACATCATAAATAGAATTATATTGCAGATGATGATGATGCGAGATTTTTTAAAAAAACAAATAGCAAGCACATCAATAGAATCTAACTTATAATGGATGTATAATCCATTTTAATTTCAATATATTTATTAGGAAAGTGTCCAGCAGGAGGTTATTCTAAAACTATCTAGACTGTTTGGGAGTCATACTTTGTTGCATGTTCTTTTTTGTATCAAAATTTCATGCTATTCTCCAGGATGTCATATATTCAAAAATGAGATAGGTAACCCATGCCTTTTACTACTATACTTTTTTTTTCTTCATCAATCTATATGTTTTATGGACATCCATTACAAAAGCATTTGTCTTATAAAGCACATCCTTAAGCCAATTTTCAAAGGTTATCCCAAAGTCAACTGCTTTCGCCTTTGAATGGTAAATCTGTATTAATATACATACACATTCTTTTCTGTAGAATGAAATTGCACATCCACACTACCATGGGATTCCTCTGACAAAAATTTCCATACAAAATGCAGGACAATAAGATAACAATATCATTTAAATATATTTGAAGTAAAATTACACCATGCTACACTCCATAGAGTTAATATAAGATATTTCAGTGCTGTGATTAGGAACTGAAGGGAGAAGCCGAAGGAGTTCTGAAATAAACATATTCTATTTCTGTATAGAATATATAACACTCCAGTGGCATGAATTCTGAATTTGTCAGTCTCTTTGACCTTGATTCCTATCTATGCATCTATTCCTTTTTCATACCTAACATTTATATTTCATTTCAAATAATATTCACAATGGATTCCACAATATTTCTCCTGAGCTTAATGGGATATAGTTTCCAACAGCTATCTTCCTGTAGTACAATTTCTTCATTCAAATAAAATGTCCATTCTTCAGTGATTTGGAACAATTAACATTAATAATAGGTATTACCATCCTTAATTATTAGACTGCATCAATCTAGGTCTTTGTTTATATGGACTGGACTTTTTAAAACCACTGGGTGATTTTATTCCCAAAATGCACTGGTACACCAATTTGTAATCATACAGTTCATCTTAAAGTGATATTTCTGGGCACCATACCCTGGTTGTGGGGAATAGGGCAATTTAATTAAGTAAAGATAGTCAGATTATAAGTCTTCCCACATGCAACACAGTTTTATATCTCTAATGTACACATTCCATATTGTTATGTTTGGAAAGCCCTTAGTTTTCAGTCCTAATACATAAATAATTTCAATTGGTAGAAAATATTTTCATGCTCAATGTCAAGAATTACAGGATGTGAAGTACAATCTCAAACTTGAATCCTTGTAAGCTATTGTGTATGAAGTATGATATGTAGAATAATTTCTTGAAGTTGCCAGGCTTCATGCATATACTGGACAATCAAATATCTATTTTAGGATCCTGCTTCTCATTTTCAATTGTTCAAGCATTCCTAAAATAGAACACAAACCCTCTAGTTTTAGACTGATATGCAATGGGCTTGACTCAACATTTTGACCTCAACTTGCTTCTTTACTATAGTGTATACTATAGTGTAATAAAATAAGAATCCTGGTAAATATTATAAAAATGATACAAAATATCCAGTGGTTTGAGTCATCACTTCCAAACATGGGAATTATGGAAATAGGTAGATTTTAAACATGTTTCTTAAGAAAAAGGTACAGTGGACCTTCTATACATTAACCTCCATACCCATAGGTGAAAGAGGTATCTCAAACTTCTCTTCATGATTTAAGGACTAGATTTATAACGAAAATTTAAGCTTTCAATCAAAATGTTTGCCCTGTGTGCATGAAACACAATGTTTTCCTTGAATGTGTGCTCTCCCCTTGTCTTGTCTGAGAGTAAAATCTTACTACTTTCTAAAATGTTGAAAAATGTTCTTATTTTTTTATTTCACACTCAACCCTTATCAAAAACAGATTCTATCAGCAACCAACCTGATTATGGCAGTAACATAAATATAGCACCAATAAAAGAAAGGAGAATTCCTTCTATGCAACCTATGGAATATCTTCTCCTTTGTTATACATCATCGCCATCACCTGAACTACAACTGCTCCTTCGACTGCTTCCTTTTGATACAACAGGAGATGCAGAAGATAAAAGTGGGTCTATCCCAAGTGGAGATATTCTATCATCTAGCAATATTTCTTCCAGTCTCTGTTCTTTTAAGGCAGCACTAAAAGACAAGTCTGTAAAGTGGGAGAGTGGATCAGAAAAGGCTGCAGCTGTGTCATGTAGATCAGTATGTTGGTCATGGGCCATGGCTAGATGTTGAATATAGTCTACTGAATTGTCTTCTGGATAGGCCTGTTGCCTGATGATGCGGCTTGCTAAGTCAACCATGCTGACTGAAGACATGATTGGTAGTCCATGAGCATGTGCTTGTATTTCTAGCTCCTGTGGTAGAAAACAAAATATTGAGAAAGAAGGATTTTTTAAAAAATATCAAATGGATTCCATGCATCACAGTGTATACCTGATACATTTCTGACATCTAGCCTGACAGTATGCTTAAAATATAACATAGTAATATGACAAGCCTAGTTTTTTGTGTCTTTTTATAAAACCATAAAAAGTCTACATATTAGCCATAACAATGAACCATGGACTCTTGGTATGACTTGGGAGTCTAAAATTCAAATACAAATATGAATGCCTCAGTTCCAGTTCAGGAACAAAAGAATCAGGAACAATTAAAAAAATGTCTAAAAAAGGAAAATAATTATGAGATATTTCATAAGACTTTATTTTGAAATAATATGTAAGTTGGTTAAAATGGTATGTAAAGTGGCCAAGTTGCAAAAAATCAAGATACTCAATCAAAAAGGATATTATCTTAGTGCAAAATAACTAAGTTTCCAAAAGTTAATAAAACAATAATATTATAATTACATTATTATTTTATAATAGAATGATAAAAAATAAAGGCTTAAATGAAAGTGGGCAGGTTCAGATGCTGATAAAGGAAATTCATTAAACACCACTTTGTGAGAAAATATATAGTTTGAGCTTCCTCAAAATTTTTCTGGAAAAAACAGTGCTTCACACACACACACACAGAGCGATAGAGAACAAGAGAGAGAATGAAAGAGAGAGAGAGAAAATTGATAATTCAGTTTACAGGATTGTTTTGCCTATCAATGTCTTTAAATAGACACAATTGAAGAAATGCTTCATTTTAAAGCTAAGCATTTTGCATATGTATTTGCAGTAAAATATTTCTTGAAAATGAATTCAATTAATGTTATAGTTATTTACTCAGCAAAGTACACTGTCGCTTTAATATACCAACAATAGAGAGATAGAGAGAAAGAAAGAACTAAATAGTTGCATGGAATGCTAAAATAACCTGCATTTATTTTATTTTTCTCAAAAATTTTCAAAGCTAAACAAAAGCATTCTTCTCTTGCTTCAGAGTTTCCAGAAATGTTAAATACGAAGGCTTATCCTGTGTTCCTTATGACAGGTGAGATTGAAAATCTGTGCTTTCACTTCTTAAGCTAATGAAATTTTAGCATCATTCTTACAGTGCTTATACCTTATAGTAGATTGAATTAAACTAGTTTTAAACATCTATAAATCAAATTGTCTTGTTTCCATAAAGTAGAAATTGATTAAAATTGTATGTATGTATATATATATGTTTGTATCTTTCAATATCTGTAAACTAACCCAATTAGCAATACTGTGCACATAACAGATATTAAAATAGTATGTTATAATAAGCAAAATTAATATTATAAACAAGATTAATAAAAGTAATAATTTTAAACTTAATTTATAATACTAAAATATAAATTTTAATAATCAAAAATATTAAAAGACGTTCTTCCTATTTTGCTTGTAGATGCAATTCTGCTGGTAGATTGAATTCTTAATATTTTCCATGATACAGATGACATCTGAAGAAGACAGGGGTCAGATATGATACTGGGAAAATGAAGGAAAAGGGGTTCTAATGTATGAATAAAGAATGGTTGCTTAATGTAGCTGTTTAGCAGGGCCTTTTAATTATGGGGAAGCAGTGATAGTATGGAAGCAATTGCCTGGGCTTAACTCATATTAGATTTGTCTCCAAAGAAATTAAATTATTTGAAATAATCAAGATCACATTTTTAATTCATGTCAGAAAAACTAATCAGTTGAAGTATGATGCTAATAGATATTCTATTAGAAATTCTCCACAAATTCCCTCTGTCTGGGCTCTTGAGTTCAATGGACCAAAAATAATCAAAGAGGGAACAGTGACTCAAGTGCACGTTTTGCTGTGTGCCTCTCAGAATTTTAAAATGCCTGTGCTCTCACATGTTGCACTGTGCTTGTTTTTATAGAAACAGTGATCATTTCCAGTAAACATCTATTTACAATGTTATGCATATTCTAGCTAAAGTGTTTTCAAACCCTGTAATTTCACTGAGTGTTCTTCAGTGCTGTGTTGCTTAGACTTGGAAATCCTATTGATTTTACTGGCATTGAAAATCTGTACACGGAACAATCCAAAAAAAGAGCGGGAAAAATAATTATGGATCCCTCACACCCTGGACACAATCTGTTCGAACTTCTCTCTTCTGGACGACGCTACAGAGCATTGCAAACCAAAACAACCAGACATAAGGACAGTTTCTTCCCTCATATCATCAACCTA
>JANHFO010002340.1:91047-103064 GCA_032468095.1 Pareas carinatus | reverse complement strand
CTGAAAGTGTTCACATCTTTTCCTCTCCTAAATAATAGGCACAGAGATACAGGTTTTAAAAAATTGTTAACTGAATCTATAGGTAAAAGTTATTTAGGTTTTCTCAATAGCAATAGAATTAATATAAAGTTTGAGATTATGTCAGGAGTAAAACAGTATCTTGAATTACTAAACTCTGTAAAGATGAACATGTTCCCATTCAGACATACCATCTATAAGCCCAAATGACTGAAATGCGCTCAAATTCTCTTTACCCTGCATTCACACAGAGCCTTAGGACATGATACGTGGCTAAATTGGCCTTAAACTACTGTTTTTGTTTTCCTTCTTAAAACTAGGAATTCCAATTGTATGCATAAATATACATAATAGATAAATATTTATAAAAAAATTAGAGGCCCCATATCAGAAACTCACCTAAAATGTTTATTGTACTTTTGAAAAAAGTGAATAGAGTGGAAAAATATATTTTGAGTCTTGATGATTATACATGCTTCTCAAGAACATGTATGGTGGCTAATTTACCATCCTGATATATATGCATCCAATCAATGCTTTCCTTACTAAACTCCTTTTAAATATCATTTTTTAAACACTGCTATTATTTTAAAGAATATATATGCACACATTTACAAATCTAAATATGATTGCTTTGTTGCACACACACAAACTAACACAAACACATATTCCCAATTGCAATGTGACTTTATCCTAAGTAGAAGAGATTGCAGACCTTATTCAATTAGCAATAATAGGATTAAAAAGCATAGTTGTGGAACTGAAGGTTTAAAGCAGAAAGGGAAAGAAATGTATTGACAAAAACATATTGCATAAACCAAATTAATCTCAAAATAAATATGCAGCTTTGGGTAAAGTAAGTAGAACTTGGTATTTTAAGGTTTCTTTTTCTGCCTATATTTTTCTATCATGCATACTTCCTAGTATTTGGCATTCTGCTTTGTCTGTTATGACTACCAATGATCTCTTTTCCGGTTGGCTTTACGTTCTTCATAATAAAACAATTGTTTCAAATATTGCTCTGAGTAGTGAAAATTTGTCAACAAAATCTGTCCGGCAGATTTGGTTAGCCTACTAATTGATCTAATCCATTTTTTTATCATGACTTAATTCATCATTCTTTAATTTAACAAATATCCAGGCAATTGACCTATTTGCTGCTTACAAATATATAAGCCTAAGGCATATTTGCAGCCATAATATTGGAGAAAGTTGATCATGTTCATGCATAAGAAATGTGTGCATTTTTGATCCACAATGTTATGGTTGTCCTTTACAAGAAATATGCATGTGCTAAGTAGTCAACATCTAATTTTAATATTCCTAGGAAAATGTGATGCTCATCTTTACTGTTATCAGTGATCTACAATGTGTTGCCTAATGATATGTACCAAGTTTTAAAAGTTCTTCTGAAACATAGAATGAGAAAGCCATACAAAATATCTCTGGTAAAGAATCTTTTAGATAGCAATGCTATTCAGCTTAGGTTAAAAATACAATATCTGCTTCAACCTTTTGGAAGTATCAATAGGCTGATTACTTTCTAACCACCAATGCCTTCAAGGCTGTGGTTTTCACTGCCAGCACATTTCTTCAATATTCTTATCATG
Source organism: Pareas carinatus (assembly GCA_032468095.1). Lineage (NCBI taxonomy): Eukaryota > Metazoa > Chordata > Lepidosauria > Squamata > Pareidae > Pareas > Pareas carinatus. The sequence goes on along the minus strand of JANHFO010002340.1, from coordinate 101,436 downwards.
TTCATTCTGACCTATATTTTGATTCATTCTCTTAAAATCTGTTTAGATTTTTATATATAACCTATATAACCTCTGTTTATATATATACCTATTATGCTTTTGAATAACTTTTCTTAACCATATTCACTCTTCATGCTTGTTACCTTATGCTTAATTTTGATTTGTAACTTTCATTTAAAATCTAAACTATTTTCCAAGCACATTTTGAGCTTTAAGAATCTATTTCTAGAATAATTATCGTTCTGGTTGAAACTTTTCTGTGACAACATCCTTGCTTGTTCAAGTATAGCTTACCTATGTGTTTTGTCTTTTTAAAATAGACTGCTGCTATTAAATAATGAAGACTCCCTGCAGGAGCATTAAAAAACAAAGGTCTAAGATTAATTGGTACCAACACTCAGGTTTTAGAAACATGTTTGATATTTGACAACAGGCTGAGAAAGGCGGTGTAATTATTGCCCCAATCACATGCCCTCTGTCACTTTGCTACCATAGCAAATCTAGGAAATCCTTTCATTTATTAAACTGAAAATACAGGAGTTAGATACTGGGTAGCATGTTAATTAGATGGGTGCTTCTTAATAGGAATGGATAGGAGCAAATTAATATAAATGTTTTATTTCAGTGATTGGTCTATACCAATTTTTGAATTTTTTATGGTTTTGTGGTTGAATGCATTTTAGATGTTTTGAGTTGATACAATTTTACTGAGAATATGGTTGGATTTTATTGAGACATCAGCAGCTGTAGTCAATGAGTGAAATTGTGTAACAGACTCTATGCACTCTTTGCATAATATGCAAAATTGTAACTTGCTAATATATTGGTTAATTCCAAAAATTAATGAGATATTGAAATACAAAGTACACAGGAGACAAAATGTGTCCCTTTCATTTTAATCAAGGTCAGGTTTCAAACTTCAGCTGACTTAATTAGAAAGCCAGTCAATTAAAATGTTGACTAAATAATTTATGGAAGCTAACTGTAAACAGTGAAGGAATGGGTTTTAGTTGAAAAGTTTGGAATGAAAGCACATTCATTTTAAATAGCACTTTGTTTATACCATGTTAAAGTAATATGATAAAGTATAGTAATATAAAATAATAGGCACTTTTCATTTATTAAATGTATTGGATTTTTTAAAATAAAGTGTTATATTGCTCAATTCAACGACTCTGGTTGCTGGACATATCTACAGTTGCACCAAAACAGTAGTCCAAAACGATATCTTTCATGTCTCTGATAAAATAGTTCATGAACATAACTTGTACATTATAATAGGATATGTCAGTTAATTAGAAACAAAATTGTTAAGTAACCATATCTAATCATCCATTCACTAACTGTTGGAAGTTCTTCATGCAAAATTGCTAAATACCTTGAGTGAATGAAGATTGCTCTTCTTTCTCAGAAGTAACTTTTTCTCACTTGTATCCTCTATTAGCTCAATTCTTTGATAAGCAGTTAGAGTATGTACTTTATATGGCATCTAGCATCAACAGCATAATTGCTACTGTCATCTCTTAGCCTTGGCCATGATAGCTGAAATTATCAGGAAATGTAGTTTACAAAATCTGGAGGACCATACTTTCATATCCTTGTAGTTTATGTCAAAGGGGAAAAGAATAAAACATAAGGAGTGGCAACTTTCTTCATTCTTTAAAGGGACTTTGAGGGGACTCATTTTTACACTGACATTTAGTAAAGTAATGAATGTAACACTAATCTAAATGAGTTGTTCAAAATTATAGTAAAGTCAGAATAACAGGTTAGGATATTGGTCTGGTAAATCAGCAGTGGTATATTTCATTAATGCTTTCCCCTTCTAATCATATAGCATAAACAATCAATGCACAATTGTAGCTCTAGTTTCAGCATGGAACATGAAAAACCGGAAAATGTATAAAGTGATCTGTGTCATTTATGCGGTTGACAGATGCAAGTAACAACACAAGAGACGTGACGCATTATTGCCATTCCTAACAAAGCTTAAGAGCAGCATTCCTCCATTAGTCCAAAGGCCGCCTCTTAAGGCAGCCCAGTGCATTACTCTGAACACTGCTTCATTTGTTGTTTGTTCCCTGATCTGAGAAGAACGTCTTCTTTATTAAAGTAAAGTTAATTTGGAAGAACTCATCACTTCTGGCTTTTCAAACTCCTTCCTACATTTTAGGTCCAATTAGAAAATAGCATATGGATTTAATTTCAGTAAGAAACAAAAGTATTTACAGGACCAACAAATATCCCCTCTAAATGAATTTTGAACCAACCCTTCACCCTTGTTAAGGTTGTTCATCAATTTTAGAAAAGAAGGAATTGTCAATCAATGCAGTAAATAAACCAGTCTGATGTTAGAATGTTGTGCAGTGCTAAGTTCATCAAATGTTATATGAAGATAGGGGGCTACATAGATAGACAAGGAAAGAGAAATAGAAGAGTAAAAGGGAGAACACATATCCCTTGGCTCTGACACAAGCATTTTAATATTTTTTGCAAATCAGATGCGAGTCAAAGTCAGAAAAGGAATATCAACCACTGTATGTATGTACTTTATCTTCCAAAATTTTCTTTCCCCCTTGAATAAGATAGACTTTAATCAATTATTTAAATAATCAAAATAATTGTTCCAATGATTCTAATAAAAAATAATTTGTTTCGTCTATATTTGTCTGAAAAACACAAGTATAATTCTAACATTCAGAAAGGTCAAGTCATAAGGCATGAGTGTGACAAACCTTGATGCATTTTGCGTTAATAAACCAAGAGATCACCTCCGTACTTTGGCAGATAATAACTGAAGGTGAAGATCTCCACTTTCCAGAGAGACACTTTTTGCTTCAAATGAGATTAAATTCAGAAGCAAAGTGAAAGTTCCTTTCCCTCATAATAAAGTCTCTTGGATAATCATTAAATCTGAAGTACAAGTTTAACAAACACTTGCATAAGAATCATTAATATATCCTTCAGGATGTCACATAATTGCCAAAGCTGCTCATTTGAGATGTCAGCTCTTTTCAAATTCAATTATCCTAACCCAGGCCATAAAGTTGTAGCCTTGACGTTGCATAAGTGGATAACTTCTTCCTGTGCAGTTTTTACTTGACTATTTTAGAACCTATTCAAGGATGCAAGTGCATTTGATACAATCCCCTTAGCATCCACATAAGGAAATGTTAATTGAGTATACCCTTTCCATAGAGAATACACTGCTGGAATCTTGGTGGGTCTCCAACAATCCTGCTCAACCTACTGCATATATCATTATTGGCTCCAAAAACATTTCTTTACACTGCCGGCAGCACACACAATCGTACTGGAGGAAAGAGCTTTGCCATACATGTCCAGCCATGCCTCCCAAATAATTCCAACTGAATGTGGAATCCCATCTTTATATATTTAAGTTCTAGACATCTCAGATCACTCATTTTTTAATATATATTCATGATAGGATAGATATTTTTTATTTTTATTTTTTTTTAAATAATTTTTATTACTTACGAGATTAAAAATATCAAAATTTACATGCATACATAACCATTTCCCCCCCATCAATTCATTTCATTGAGAGAGCATTAAGTTTCTTGTCTTTTCCATATCTTTTCCATATACAATTACTTTTTATAACATTACGAATTACAATTTGGACACGTTCTGTTGCATACCAGCTTGCTATTTGCAAAGACAGCAGTTTGTGGGCTTTTGCAAGCCAGGCTGCAAAGAGAATTTGACAGTTGAGTTTGACAGCCCTGCACTGATTGGCTAAAGCGCACCTAAGTACGCCTAGTATAAAAGCAAGCAGCCCAGGCTTGCCTGGTGCTGAGAGTTTCTGATAGTTTGACAGTTAACCATTTGTACTCAATAAACACCTGTTGAGCAAACTCTCACGCCTCCAGCCTCATCTGTCCAGCGATCTAACACCCTGGCGACGAGGATGGGATTGACCCAGTAAGGACAGACCACCGGCTTGACTCGATCACGATGGCTGCACAGAGCAAATTAAGACTTAACAATGATCGCTGCATGGAGTGAATATAGAAATGGCTCACGTTCAACCTCCCGTGCAGTTTGAGCCAACCCAGGAGCATTGGAAGGACTACCCGTCCTGCTTCAACTTTTACATTGCTGCCCACGACATGGCAGAATTTCCTGAAGGGTGGAAAAAGGTGCTCTTCTTGTCCAACTGTGGCCGCCCGGTTTTTGAAATGACCACAAACCTAGCGGAACCCATAGTGCTGGAAGATCTTTCACGGAAGGACTTGATCGACAAACTGACTGCACATTATGCCCCAACCTCTTCAATGTGAGTCAGGCGGCACGAGTTTCAACACAGGCTGCAGAAGCCTGATGAGTCCTTCAGCCAGTACTTAGTGGTGCTATGCACGGCTTTAGCCCACTGCAAATTCCCTAATCTGGATGAGTTGCTGCTAACCCAGGTCATATTTGGGATCTGGGATGTCAAGCTGCAGCGCAGACATTTAGCACACAAGCAGCTATCACTCCAGGTCACAGTGGATGAAGCGCAGGCATCCAAGTCATCTGTATCTGGTGCAGACTCCCTTCGGCGAATGGCAGGGGGACAAACAGCTGGGAGGACGCCTAAAGAAATCCACCAGGCGATTGCGACTGGCAAGCTGAATGCCTCGTCAGAAGACAAGGAAGATGAAGTCCACCTGGTATCAAAGAAACCAGAGCAGATGGGAAGCTGTGGCAGTTGTGGGGGGTTCCACCCAAGAGTCTCTTGTAGATTTAAAGATGTGGACTGTTGCCGTTGCGGGAAGCGCGGCCACCTGGTGCGAGTCTGCAGAACGTCGTTTCCATCAACTACTCCCCTACCTCAGCTATCGAACATGAAAGCCCCTGCTAACAAGCCTGACCATGGAAGGAAAGCTGCTGGAAAACCGAAGCCAGCCTGGAATGGCGCAGACACTTTTCAAATTCAACATGCAAAGAAAAAAAGCGGCCGCAGCAACAAACCCCATGCAAATGTCACCATCACCATCACCATCAACAGGGCTGCCTGCCAAATGGAGGTAGATCACCATGATCTCATGCCAGAGCCTAAAGAAACTTTGCCCAACAATCAAAAACTCAAACCACAGTCACTCCTCCTGACTGACTACTATGGAAATGTCATCCCTGTATTAGGCAGAATTTTGGTGCATGTAACATACCAGAGATTCACTGACCAGCTAGCCCTAACTGCGGTGGGGGGTAACTTCCCTACATTGCTGGGCCTGGAGTGGTTCAAGCCCCTAGGGCTGGAACTGACAGGAGTCTGTGCCATTGGGTCCAGCTGGAGCCAGGACTTGATATGTGACTTCAAGGATGTCTTCAGCGACGGATTGGGCAAGTACCGGGGCACCTCAATTTCCCTTAATATGGATCCACTAGTAGCTCCAATTAGGCTTAAAGTGAGGAGGTTTCCCTTTGCTCTGCAGCCTAAAATAGATGCCGAGCTAGACAAACTGATTGGGCAAAGTGTATTAGTCCCTACTGATCATTCCAAATGGGAAACCCCTATAATCATGCCCATTAAAGGATACTGTTCAGTGAGGATTTGTGCAGCTTTCAAGTGCACACTGAACAAAGGGCTCCAACAAAGCGCTTACCCCATTCCTGTGGTACAGCACTTACTGCATTCATTAGGTCCTGGGAAGGTCTTTACGAAGCTCGATCTTGCACAGGCTTACCAGCAGCTGTCAGTGGATGATGCTGCAGCTGAGGTCCAAACAATCGTGACCCATAAGGGGACCTTTAAATGCACAAGGCTACAATTCAGAATAAGCATTGCACCGGGAATCTTCCAGAGTGAAATGAAACGCTTACTCTGCAGAATTCCAAGTGTAGTGCCCTACTTTGATGATGTTCTCATCACCGCTAGAGACAAATAGCAACTCTCCTCAAGGTTAAGGGCTGTCTTAACCAAATTTAGGCAAGCCGATCTTAAACTAAAACCACACAAATAGAGGTGGCTGGAGGTTCGTTTAATGCCTTCAACCACCTCAGAGGCTGTCATCAAGGTTTTTGACAGCATTTTCATCACCCCCGGTTTTCCCGACTTCATAGTGTCGGACAACGGTCCCCAATTCACGTCAGGGGTCCTTGAACAATATCTGATGGAAAGGGGGATCTGCCATGTGTTAATTGCCTCCCATAATCCAGCCGCAAACGGCATGGCAGAATGTGTGGTCCGGTCTACCAAGGAGGCCCTCAGTCGCCAGGGGTCTGGTCCTTGGCAGAACCGACTAATTAAATTTCTAGGGTGGCAGCATGTCACCTCCCATAAATCGACAGGTCAGAGCCCAGCAGAAATTTTACTGGGCCGAACGCTCCGGACAGTTCTAGACCACCTCCATCCTAATTACGTGCCCAACACAACCACATTAGAAGCCGACCGAGCCCAGTGACTAATCATAAGGCCTATGCCAGAAATTATAGTGGCTCCAGTAAATGGGTACTGGGGAAGGTGACAGAAACCAAGGGGCCCAGGTCGTATGTGATTACACTGCCAGATGGAACAAAATGACAGTGTTACATCGACCAGCTAATGGGAGCGGCTAGGCGAAGAGCCTTACCAGAAGAAAACCACCCGGGGCCTTACACTAGCATTCCTCCCCCCCCAGACACCAGCGAAGAAGAAAATGGTGACTTACCAGGGGCCTGGCTGCCGAAGTGGAGCGGAAGACGGATCTTTGATAAGGGACGAGGCTGCCCCCAGAGTCTCTTGGGCGCCTCCTGTGGCGAGCCCAGAGGCTCAGACAGGGACAACCTCCTCCACTGCATACCCAGCACAGACTGATCTGCGCAGGTCCGATAGGTTGCCCAAACGTCCCACCTACCTGGACAATTACATCTGTAACTGGGTTGGACCAACTGGGGGATAGGGGTGTTGCATACTGGCTCACTATTTGCAAAGACAGCAGTTCGCGGGCTTTTGCAAGCCGGGCTGCAAAGAGAATTTGACAGTTGAGTTTGACAGCTCTGTACTGATTGGATAAGGCGCACATAAGCGCGCCTAGTATAAAAGCAAGCAGCCCGGGCATGCCCAGTGCTGAGAGTTTCTGATAGTTTGACAGTTAACCGTTTGTAGTCAATAAACACCTGTTGAGCCAACTCTCACGCCTCATCTGTCAGGCGATCTAACACGTTCTTCATCACTTTGATTTCAATTCTGTCAATAATCGACCTTTCCATTTTGCTGGTCCAAATTAGACCTCTTTCTCTCTTTTAACCAGTCATATGATTTTGGACCTTACGAATTCAAAGTGACGTGTTCTCTCATTCCTTTTTTAACATTTCTAATGTTAGTTACATGAGTTAATTTCTTTTCCTTCTATTCTTTCTACCTTCTTTTCTTCTTCTTCTTTAGTATTAATCTTAACTTTCCTATTCTGATAGGATAGATATTTGTATGTAGTGGAGAACAAGATGCTATCCAAGGTTTATCTAGTTTTCTTTTTATATTGACCATCCTTTTAAACATGATATTCAGATTGGGAAATGTTTTATTATTAAAAATGCTTTGCTCTATGTAGGATTGTTTAGTGGCTAGGACAAACTAGAAACTTTAGAAATGAATAATATTTTGGAATTCAGGAAACATTGTACCAACAGAAAGTTATCATGTAAACTTTAAAAATGAGTGTAAGGTATTAAATAGGATATACTGACCTCTTTGATGATCTTAGCCAAAGGCCAAGAAATGATGAAACTCGGTCCCAGTTAGTGCATTTACAATAATTTTTTCTTCCTAATGCCTTTAGTATTATATTATTAACAGAAAGAAGAAAGAATATCCATGCAAAACCACAAAAATAATGCAGAAACTTTAATTTTTGTCATAAAGCCGATTAGCTGTAGCAAGGGAAAATCCTTCCTTAAATAGAAAACGTAATGAATGCCATAGCAGTCACAGCGTACCTTTAAGGGCACAGTCACTAATGTGCTATTAAAAATAAAATAAAAGATTAGAAGAAACAGTTGGCATTCAGCTAACAATCCCATTTGGAGGCTTGTAGGAGACTTTGTTATTCCAGGGAAAACCAGGTACAAGCCTCTTGGGATTATGTACAAAGGCAGACGGAAAAATGGACATGTCTGAACTTCAAAGGGCTGGGCTAAATAAAACAGCCTGTTTTCAGTTCACGCACTCTTCCTCACAGTGTGCAGGTACATTAAAATATGTCCAAAGAAAAGCCATTTGCTGGGGAAAAATAATTCAACTAAAAGTAAAAAAATATCCAGCTGAAGTATTGCTTTAGAGTACATCTGTGACTTTCTGTGTATCTGTGGTGTGTGTGTGTGTGTGTGTGAGAGAGAGAGACAGAGAGAGAGAGAGAGAGAGAGAGAGAGAGAGAGAGAGAGAGAGAGAGAGAGAGAGAGCATTTACAAAGTAGCCCATACCATCTCACAAGATAAAAGTTGATATCCTCATTAAAATAGAAACAAACACTCAACATATGAACAACTCCCTTTCTTTCTTTGGTTGCTTGTAAAAAAACTTCTTATTGTAATATGAACAACTGTGCCAGGAATAAAAGTCATCTGCCACAATGGATTATCAAAAGATCATACTTCCTCTGCTCTACTGTCCATCAGTACAACAGCAGACTTCAAATACAAGGGAATTTCCTAGAAGCACAATAAGTGTAAAGCAAATTTGCTAGAAGGCATTTCATAAAGCAATTTTGTTGCTGTTAGCAATCAGTCTCAACAATATTAATACTTAATAATGGAAAGATAAAATGTTCTTTACATAAACATTACTAATGTAATATGTACAAAACAAAACCAAATTATGGACTGATGGTCTACCTATTTACTATCACATATGGCACTATCGCATATGTTTCTCCTGTGTTTAATGTTTGGAGTATGTCCTGTGATATTAACTGTATGTGCATCTCTCAAAGTGTGTGGAATAAATTACGTACATGCTAGCATTCCATGCACAATGAAAAGGGCTTTCATTAGAAAGAATGATATTGTTACTTTGATAACAGAAGGTGAAAGAGAAGTCAAGTTCACTGCATGAACATACAGAAAGTAAGGATGGTTTGTAGGGATGGAGGATTGATATAATCAGTAGTATTGGGATAAACAAAACTAATTCCTTTCCTTTCCACCTATTTTTTGCCTTTTATTTTGATTATTGGTTTTTACTTTTCTGTGCTTTGCATAATATAACTTACTCCAAAACAGAAGAACGCAATGAATGTATATGTATGTTAATATGATCTAACGTTGCAATATTGGTATCTATACCTAACAAAAATAATGTATAAAAGTGAATATTTTGGGAAACCTGCATTCCTAACAAGAGCTGCATAAAAATGTGAAAAACTATTCATATTTACTTTAAAAATAATAATAAAAAGGAACAATTATTTTTTGCTGCAAATTGTTCATAAGATACTCGGTTGTGTAGCATAACTAGATCGACCATCAACATGACTTATTGAAAGATTGATTTCTATGTTATTTCTTATCATATTTTGTACTAACCAATGGTCTGTTTAACTAAACTTTGCTAAAGGAAAAAAAATACAAGTAGTAAAGGGGATCAAGAGGCTTATAGCAACTATGTGTTTCATACATCTCTCAGTCTTTGCCTTTTAACAAAAATGAAACATTAAGTAAGAAGAACTGAAATAGGAAAAAAACTCATAAACTAAATATTCTTATGAATGAAAAAAAGTTTTTTTTAACTTAGCCCCTCAAGGCAGTTAATGGTAAGCAAGTATTTGTGTGAAAGATAACTGTTGCATTTATACATTTGCATTAGTTTATCCAAGTATAAAATACAAAGAGAAGTTTTAAAAAGTAATAGAAAACTGGGGAGGAGAAAAGGATCTAAAATAATATAGGGAATTCTTTTAATATAAATTACAAGTTTATAAAGACTAACGAGTAAATAGAAGCATATACTCTTCCGCACAGCAAGGAAAAGCAAAGATGGTTAAATTGACTCTTTTACCCAAAGTATTTAATTTGGGTTCTATTTGAAAATTGTTGTCAGATTCTACGCTTTCAATGGGAAAAAAAATGAAACTTTGATTTTGTTTTTGCTGATTAGATAGGTTTGTTGCTATAAAAATGGCTAGTATATACCGTTGTGTAAAAGTACAAAGCTGAGATTGTAATGTTATCTCCTACTGTGCTAAAGAAAGTTGGAAATCAATGCCTTTTTATTTCTTTCCCCCTTTTTACTCAACTATTGCATTCTTTAAACTAGATCAGTTTCATTTTTGTGCAGAATAAGACATCTAACTGTAATTCTTTAATTGTTGGTGTGAATGCGTATGCATGTATGTATATATATATATATGTAGTTCTGGGGTTTTTTGGGTCTTTTCCCGTGTAGGAATCAGAGTATTCATGCAACGTTTC
>JANHFO010002340.1:75962-85975 GCA_032468095.1 Pareas carinatus | reverse complement strand
TCTGTACACCGCCCTGAGTCCTTCGGGAGAAGGGCGGTATATAAATTTAAACAAATAAATAAATAAATAAATAATAATAAAATACACAAAATCTAGATCTAGTAGGAGAACCAAAGTAATATATTATGCAATATTAACTGCAACATTAAATGGTAAATTGCAATAGCAATTAAACTTAATTTCAATTTGTCAGCAAAAAGGAAAAGTTATTTCTTCTGAATTTTCATGACTGTTGCTTAACAGAGGCATTATTAAATTCATTCCAGATACTAAAAAAACCCAGTGAAGTTGCAGATGTGAACAGATGTGAGCAGATTACTTCACTTTTTACCATAGGCATGGGTGAAGGTACTCCTCAAGTCATAGTTAATCTCATTTCCAGAATAAGGATGACAAAAATTTCCAGTCCAGCAAGCATAAAGACTCTCCTAAGAGTTTGGTGTAAAATATTGCCAAGCTAATTAACAGCTGAAAACTATTTAGCAAAAATGGGTCTAGAGTTTTGATCTCCCTGAAGACAGAATTAAAAAAAAGCCGATATTTCAGCTCAAACAAGTTTCTATCAAAGCCAGAGTCAGACTTTGGTTAAAAACACCATAAAAGTTTAGTCTAAATTTCAGATCTAACTTCTATATATTATCCTCCTTTTTTATTTTTCTTTCAAGTTTTTTTGACACTTTTTTCTTTTTCTTCTTTACTTTTTATTATTTTATTTTCTTGTTTAAAAGTTTTAATTATACACACGCACATGTATTAGCTCCAAATCAATACCATTATGATGTAAGATTGTTTTATGAAGTCAAGGAGGCTAGCAAGCTCTCAAATAACATTAATGTAAAACAAAACCTCGTGATGATATAGCACACCTAATAGCATTTCAGAACTATATTGAAAATAAGCAATAGGTTTGCTTCATTAGAAAACTTGACACAGGCTTTTCCCAGGTTCAATCATATGTTATTTTCTAACAGTATTAAGCCTATAAATATAAAAAGCAGAGCAAAATATGTCAGCCAAACAAATATTTTGTACTCCTGATCAACATACTGTTTTTAAGGGAGGCAGTATCCTTTGAGAATAAACTGAATTCATTTCTTAACATATTTAAAGTAAAAAAAGCATGGATGCCCACAGTAGGAGCAAAGCAGCGTGTCAAATGATATCTGATCTAATCTCAAAATAACAATACCATGAGACTATACATCCATTTAATGGGCCTGTGCCGTAATTAATCCTAAATCAATTTGAAGTGGTAATTTAAAATGCGAAGAGGCATGATTTGAGCTGAAAAATCTCATCTCCCTTCCAGCTTCTATGGCTGGTACTTTCATCGTATATGAAATTCTCAGAATGTTTCAAAAACCTTGAAGAGAAGCATGGTGGCACTAGGATCATATGAAGCTACAGATCTATGGATCAAAAACATCTTAAGTCTTTCAAATGTCCAACATGTGTTCTTGCTGAGTCACATTAAGCAGACAATTCTGTTGGTTCTGCCCTAGTTAAAAATTAACTGTGAAGTATTAGATGCTCTTTTCCCATTTACTGAGGGTTTCAAATATCAGAAATAAATACTAAAATCTCATTCAATCAAAATACAGAAACACAAAAGGAAGAGTTTATAACAATTCACCTTTATCAATGAATGCTAATAACTTATTTCCTGATCTTAATTGATCTTGCTTGGTGTTTAGACATAATTTCCCCATCCATTTTTTTGCCTCAATTAAACTAAAACATATACCCTATACATTTTGCAATTGCAATGGTCTTTATTGTTTCTTTACTTTCTTTAAGAACTACCTTTTCCCAGATTTGGGGAATAGAGAAACCTTAGAGAAATATCTGTTTGCGAATGAGTATAACTAACAGGTTTTTAGCTAATTAGGATTTCAATAACTGTGTAACTTAAAGTTTCATCTTTGATAAGACTTTCCTGAAACTTTGAGGAATTATATCTGTTTCTAAAAGGTGTCTATCATAATCTTTGTTTCTTTGTTTTTTCTTAACCATTTTTGTACATTTTTTTATCTTGTATGATTTAGAAATATTTTATTACAATTCATATTATTTTTTGCATACTTGTTTTCCTTTCTTCTGCTTGGGGGGGCATTTTCTCCCTATTTTAGTTCTCCCATAATAATTTATCTACCTCAAAAGGACCTTGATTCTTCTATTGAAATACAGCAATGGATAAATCAGCTGTGAAAGAATTTGGAAGCTGTTCAGTCTACCTACATCCTATGCTGATCTGTAAGAAAGAAATGAGGCAGAGAAATGATTGCATTTCTACATGACTTCATGCTAATTTTCTTTTAATTTAAACTATTTCTCCCCATATATATAGTGGGCCAAAAAGCACTATATGTCAAAGCAAAGAAGAGGTTTAATTTGAATCCAATTTCCAACTCAAGTCTAGTAACCTATCCATTTTCCAAGTTTTGACAAATGAGATATTTCTTCAAAAGTGGGATTAAATTAAATGTAGACACTAAGCTAAGTATTGTTCCTAGTATCCAAGTACATAGTCAAATGTATCCTGTTACTTCTAAAGCACCTTCAAATATTCAATTTATTCCAGCTTTCTTGAAAGATCTCTCTATGTTTCTTTCCAACTGAATTTTTAATATCTCTTTCTAGCCAGGGTTCATTTTTTCTAACGTCAAAGCTTTGGAATTTATTTTTCTACAATCTCATAAAACATTCAAATATTTTTACAAAATGGAAAGGACTGATATACCTAGAACTCCCAGAAAAAAATGGGGGATACAAATCTAACAATGAATTACATCAGTTACAAAATCTATTAAAAAATTTGGTTTTGTGTATTCCTATATCCCAGGACCACTATGGATAGCCTGAACTGACCAAATCATTTCTTTTTAATCATTTTTCTACAGTATTCTAAAATGTTACCAACATGTCCTCAGCTTGAGACCCAGCACAATTGGCACTGAAAAATGCTAGACTCATTTATGTACACTATTACTCTATACCCTGGTCAGTCAGGTATTTTCACATATAACAGCCATTTCTTATAATAATTCAAATTATCTTGTTATAATAATAATATGGACTATGAACTGATGCTTTGCTGAAATATGTTTCCAATTTCTCAAGCATGTTCTTCAGTGAAATGATTTATTTCCCAGGTTTTTAGAGTTTCTAGACTTTTGTTTGGTGGTATCCTTGAATGTTCAATTTTCTTTGTTGCTGAAAAGTGACAGGGGAAACTATCATATTTTGATCAATACTTTTTCTTATCACTTTGCAGCCTCCTTGGATTTTAACACTTCTTGAATGGGAAAAATCTTCCCCTGGGCTTTAAGTGAGGTATTTGAAACCAAAGAAAAGTATATATGGATGTTTTACCAATAAGACAGGACAGTCACACACAACTTTTGGTCAGTTTGTACTTAGGTACTACAAGTGCAAAAACCTTGCGTCTCAACTGTAAGAATTTGTCCATTTTTTTCATGAAAAAAACCAAATGTCTTTTCAGCAAATTACTGAGGAGAAAAATGAAGAAAGTTTCATATAGCGCTAATCCTGGCATTATAGATGCTATTTCAACACAACCACGGAAAGGCATCTCAGTGTATAAAATCCAACTGCGTTTGAGCTTGCAAAATATTCCATATCATAGTTCTCTTCTTCCCCATAAACATATCTTTGTAATCAATAAATCCCAAAATAAGTAGTTTATTTTTATCTATTTTCAGCAAAATCTATAAAGGGTTTCTAGTCTTTTACAAAAGTAGTCGAAATTGTCTCTTTAATCAATAAATCATTTTAGCCATTTTGGCAAACTCAGCCATCTTCACAATCCATTCCTCAATTAATATGTTTCTGTAGTCTTCCATATTTGTGAATATAATAACTTCACCGCAGTTACCATATATTAAACCAGTTATCCATGAGCCTTTTATAACTGAAGTCCGAAAGAGAAAAGTTCCGATAATAGTTGTTATTATTAAATTGGCAATTTCATTTTGTTTTCAGGTTAGTATATGCAACATTATCTATCTGAATAATGAAAGGTGGGATTGGCTCTCAGATGGAGCTCAGATAGCATTTGCTAATAACACCATTAGCTATACTTATACGTTTCTAAATCAATGCTCTTAATGCTGCTAAACTAAGATGGTGGGGAAATGAATTTCCAATTTATGTTGGCTTTCATTTAAATGGAGCTGGCGATCCTTGCTTTTTATATATTTATCTCTTGCGCCAACAGGGAAGATTAATGAACAGAGTCTAAGAACATCATCTCAACCAGAACAATAGAAAAACGCCGTCACTTTGAGAAGACATGAATAAAAAGTTATTTTATAAATATAGCCTCGTTGAATCCATTCTGCAATAGTTTTGAAATAAGGACATATGGAAAAAAATATGGCAGAGGGCCTTTGAGGCAGATAACTAAAGCTACCAAATGAGGACTTTAGTACATTTCCAAGGAATACAGTTCAAAAGTTGCATGATTGCTACTAAGGTTTTTTTCTTATTCTTTACCACATTTGGAACAGGAAGTCTGTGTTGTTCGTGAAGAATTCTGAAAAGCAATGTCACACTCGGGTGACCTCTTCTCCTCATTAAAACATTCCCAAAGACAGCTCTCTGCATGATGTTTTGTAGCTTCAGCCGCCATGAACTAATTTGGACCTCTTATTTTGATCATGCACTGGTGAAAGCACCAAACAATATTTTCCTTTAAACACAGAGAGCTCTTTCAACAACTCAGCACGCATGTCTACCCTCTTTTTAATCTTGGAGCACCTATTTATTTGCTCTTTTCACCACTAAATCTTCTTTGCTCCTTTCCGCCCCCTGGAAAGCTGCTAGTTAAAAATTTCCCATGTGTTCCCGCCACCTCGCCACACCTTCATAGGCTTTAGCCATTAGAGCGTTATTACCATAAAAAGGGAAGACAAGGAATTAGAGATATCAAAATTTGCATTAATAAATTTTAATCCAATTAAACTAAAACAATATTTATTTTAGGAGCTACCTTTCCAGACTGTGTATCGATTCTGCAAAACCAACAATTGAAAATAAAATAGTAGTCAGTGAAACGACGGATTTGTTCTACATATTCACTGTTGTCGGATTGCACTGAGAGATAATTAGCATTCATCTAGTTGATTTGTTTGTTTTGCATACCTTCACAGTAGTGATAGATTCATTATGCAAGTTATATCCTTTTCCCATCTCATGATTTCAAGGCTATGCAAATCATGAACAGGTTCTGTCAGGGCCTTTGGCATAAATGAATTGGAAAGGCAGCCTACATTGGTTGACATTGCGAATTACCTCCTGTGTTATCAATTTTTAACAGATGCCGAGCAAAGTGATTACATGCTGTATTTATTTGTGCTTCATTCTTAATTCAAAAATGAATTAGATGGAGTTTTCACAGCACTTCTTTAAGTGCAATTTAATATTCCTACTCTTCTGGCAAGCAAAGTATCTCAAAGATCATTTTATTTGAATGAAAAAAAAGAAACAGAAATGAGTAGTGCATTTATATTTAAGCATATATTTTCTTTGTGCAAAGATGGTAAATGGATATCCTGTGGCAAACTCCACCCCCTGCAGTCAAATATTTATAATACCTGAAGACTTTTTGACTACATGGACACATTCATTTTGGTTTCATTGCAACATTATAAAAATTGAATGTTTTTTTTCATTTTCCTACTATACCTACAGTGATAGAGTTTCCAAATACTTTTCCAATTCTGGGTTAGTTGATTTTTTTAGATCAACCAAGGTTAACTAAGTTCTATCACTCCCTACAATTCCAATGTACAGTTTTTCACAAAACTGAAGGATAAAACATAGGAAGCAGTGAGTCTTTCCCTAAAAATTGCGTCTCCACAAATAATTTGGAATACAGATTAAACCATATTGTAATCAAGGTAAAGAATAGTAGATAGTTTCATATAGCAAAAAGAATGCACAAGGGAGAAGCACTAGACTCATGAGTATAATTTAGAAGAAAGCGTTCCTTGGATGAAAGAAAATAAAGATACAGTAATTTTTCTTTAGTAAACACACACAGTAAACCTTGAGTGAAAGTTTGAGTCACCTATAGTAAGTGGGCTGTCCTCCATTATGGTGAAAGAAAAAGCCAAGTACAAATATAAGTTGTACATATATAAGTCAGAAGTCATGAAAAGAAAGAGAATTGAAACAAGGGAGGAAAAAGTAATGAAAGCCTTGAAAATCTCAGTCTAATTAATAAGTTGATCGTTTTACATAGATATATGAAAATTAGTCTTTTAAACAAGCGTTAGTCTCAATATATAGAGCAGACTATAAAATTAACTCATTAAAGCTAAAGCTAATTTGATTAAGATTAGCTATAATAGTAGTATGTTGAAAGTCTTTTTTCTTATACTCATGCGAATTAGGGGGATGTCTGCTGAGACATATAGGCATACACTTTTCATTGTCTGAGATTAAGTAACGTTTCTCTCCTCATAGCCTCTTTCTCTCAAGGCCATCCTTTTTACTCTGTACAGTAAGATGGTTGAAGTGTAGAGACGTTCCTATAACCATATTCCTCTCTATTGCTCCTACTTGTCAATATATTTATAGGTGCAGAAAGGCAGTTCTATGTAAAGTGTAATTCCAGCAGGTTGCCTGTGTTGGGTGAAGTTGAGTTCCTTCCAGAATAAAGTTAACATCGGAGCCAGGATGGTGCAGTGGTTAAAAGCAGCACTGGGGCTATTTCTGCTGACTGCCATCTACCATTAGCCATCAAAGGTTCAGCAGTTCGATTCTCACTGGCTGACTCAGACTTCCATCCTTCTGAGGTCGGTAAAACGAGGGCCCAGATTGTTGGGGGGAATATGTTGACTGTGTAAACTGCTTAGAGAGTGCTATAAATCATTGTTAAGCTGTATATAAGTCTAAATAATAAATAAATATAATGTAACCAAATAGATAAAGCACTCACAAAAGCATCCCATCTGGTGTGAGTAAAACCTGATTATTTGGGCTCAGCCTGGCTCAGTCACTAATTCAGGAACTCAAGTCAAGTCTTTATATTTTGGTCACAGGCTAATAAAAGTGGTTGAGAATATTTATTGCCTTGTATTCTAGGAAAATGGTAAATCCATATAATGATACTTCAATCCTCCTCCTGATTTTGTAACTATGTGCAAAAATCATAAAAAGCAACAACACAATTAAGACCAATAATACAATCCAGACATATAGGCAGTTGGCAGCAATAACAAAAAAAACCTGAACAAAAATAAAGTTGCTTCATTTACCCAATCCCAATCATATATCTGGGGGAGACAGAAGGATCTTGCCATAATGGTAAAAGCAATGTATTCCTGCATTCTTCAAACTCTGCCCCCTTGATGCATTGGTATGATGTCACAATAGCTGCACAAAAGGGGTGGAGCTTGTGTCCCAATGCCACATCATTGCTTCAGTGGAGTAGAGATTAGAAAGCTGTCCTTGATGAGGCTAAATACCCAAAACATTTTTTTAAATTCAAAAACAAAAAGGTTCCATTTGAAAGTCATTCAAGCAGACAGACAGCTCTGTAAATGATTTAAGTTGGAGAAAAAGGAGAAGGTAGAGAACAACCAGACAGGCAAGATTCTGTTGTTTTAGCTAATCTCAATAAAAATAGTTTTAGCCTTCCTATGTGAAAAGTTCCTGGTTTGATCCTGAAGATTTCTGAGGGAAAGTTCAAGGTCTGGTCTACCTAGTGGGACTGACAACTGAACACTGAAGAACATAGCAATGGTTGGGTAAGTAGCTGACAGCAGAAAAGAACTGGAATGACCATGCTCCACATTTAAATGTTACAACTGGGAAAGGGATGTTCTACCTCTTGCCATTTAATTTTAATTAAATTAAACATGGCTTCACATATCTTTGATTTCAATGTGATCCATTATGTATGCTGATGATGCTAAATCATGTCCAGAGTAATTACTGAGCTGCCGAATTGAGGGAGTTTTAGGTGAGAACAACCATTTTGCAAGAAATAAAGTAGGTTCTTATTTCAGTACAGTTTGTTTTAAGATGCCAAGTCAATTGGTATGAAATGGGGGAATATGTAAATTGCACAGTAAGCCATCTGCAGAGGACAAAGATAAAATCTAATGGAAAAGAAAGAAAATGCAGAAAGAAAGAAAAAAATCAAAATTGATTTTCCTCCACTAGAGGTCCTTACTGATTCATATATAGCTTTTGGAGACAAACTAGATAATTTTTAATAGCATACATATTCTTCTCTCTCTCTCTTTTTAGGAATATTAACAAGGGAAAAGCTGCAAGATGACTGCATTCATTTAATCCAATGACTGGTAAAATGTATAGGAATCCTAATTTACATAGGTTTTTAAAGTCACATGTGGTTTCTACTTAGTAAACTATTTTCTTTCTAAGCAACCAAAACATTAAAGTAAACTTTTTTTTTAAAAAGTATGATTTTTAAAGCATTTCTGGCAAAATATTTATTCCCCTAATAGTATTGTTTCCAAACACAATATTTTTTCAAAGACTATGCTATAGTTACATGGCGCATTCATCCTAATCTGCATTCAACATCAGAGATTTCTTTGAATTTTAAAAGCTCCCTAAATGGTACACAAGAGCCAAACTCCCAAGAAAATCTCACAAATATCAATTAACACTTTGTTTTCACCAACCTATATGCAGCAAAGCTCCGGAACCAAGGCAGTCTTTTTATGAACATGAGCAAACTGAACTAAGTCCAAAACAGTTCTCTCTTGACAGGGCCAGAAATGCTTTAAATCAGAGGCCTCCAACCTTGGTCCCTTTAAAGCTTGTGGACTCAAACTCCCAGAATTCCCCAGCCAGCCATGCTGGGAATTCTGGGAGTTGAAGTCCACAAGCTTTAAAGGAACCAAGGTTGGAGACCTCTGCTTTAAATTACATGCAACTAATCTAATACAGTAGAAGGCTCTGAATTTCATGCAGTCAAAAAATCCAGATATCAGGAAGCATCAATTTGGCAGCATGTCTGAACCTAGGTATAATCAGCAATAGTTTAGCAGAGCTTTAATTAGCAATATCTTTCCAGGGAAACAAAGAACACACACACACACACACACACACACGAACAGAGAAGCATATAGGTAGTCCTTGATGTATGACCACAATGGAGACTAGAACTTCAATTGCCAAGTGAGTCACATACAATTTTTTTACCTTTATGCCACAGTGGTTAAGCGAATCTGGATTCCCCCATTGACCTTAGTTGTTGAGAACTCCCTGGGAAAGTCACACGTTGTGATCACATGACCTTGGCAACTGTTGTAAATACCTGCCAGTTGTCACGTACCCAAATTTCAGTTGTGAGTGTGAGGACTGGTTGTAAGTCAATTGTTACAGGCCTTCATAACTTTGAACGGTCATTAAGTTAATGGTTGAGGACCATCTGTATCTAAACTGCATTCAGACAGAATTGCAAAGCAACTGTAAGCAATTCTGAATCACCAACACAAGCGGTATTGTGTACAGGAAAAGCTAAGTGCAAATATACACATGATTTAATGCATTAAGGAGAAGCTGAGAAATGAGAAGAAATGCATAGCAGATGAACCAATAGAAAGGTCATCCAGGTGAATATGGTAAGTATCAGGCAGGACAAGCAATGCTAAGCAATTGAAGGTTAAATGCATATGGGTGATTTGTCATTGAGTGGAAGAGACTGAAAAAAGAGCAAAGGAAAAATTCCCCAATAGATGAAGCATAGCAATTCTTGGTGTCAAGCCGGCAACTATTTTGACCAACTTTGTCAAAATAGTGTATTTGTGTGCACACATGTGCATGGTCACACAATCTCCTCCCTTTTTTTCTTTTGCTATAAGATAGCTGCTTGTTCTTTGATTAAAACCAGATAAAGAATTATCTGAGATGTTTCATTAGAATAGTATGCAACTCTATCTATCTATTTATCTATCTATCTATCTATCTATCTATCTATCTATCTATCTATCTATCTATCTATCTATCTA
>JANHFO010002340.1:23692-39055 GCA_032468095.1 Pareas carinatus | reverse complement strand
GGGTGGACTTCAACTCCCAGAATTCCTCAACCAACATGGCTGGCGAGGGAATTCTGGGAGTTGAAGTCCCCCCCGCCTTAAAGTTGTCAAGATTGGGAAACCCTGATCTACAGCATTGTCTGTATGGAGCAGAAAGACAATCCTGCAATCCCCTACTTTAGGGGAATCTCATCATAACATTGATATAAAAGCGAGGAGGTCAAATGTATTCCTGTTTTACTCCCTTTTGAGTTTAAGTGGCTTCAAGAAAAAATGCTTGCATACTGCACCTGACCTTAAATGTCATGTTAGTGTGTAGGGCACGGATTAAGGAAAGAAGACTCTAGTCAACTGATGAGGCTTTCAGATTATCTCACAATGTAGTCCTGGATTACAAAATCCAAAGCTACCTTGAGAGCTATAAAGGCAACAAACCCTATTTGAGATAGGGGGCAGCAGAGAAATAAAAAATAAATAAAATAAAATAAAATAAAATAAATTCATAACATGATACCACAATGTTGGTTGAATATTTTTCAGTCAAGTGCTATAGGATCAATGGTGTCTCTACTTTCTCTAAAACCAGCCTACTCTTCTGCTATCAAATTGACTAAGATTAAATTATCCTACTTTAGGCACATTATGCAAAGAGCCAGCTTTCTGGAGAATGGATGAAAAAAACAGAAGGAATAGTTATAATAATTATGGTAGTTATGCATAATTTGAGTAAACATTGAAGGTATATTCGATAATAATTTTCATAGTACAGTATTCAAGAACATAACATTGCTGAATAAAATTAGATTTTCCCAAATATATTCATGAAGACGTTTTGCTATGGCTCTAAAAGTGATAAAAGCAACAGGCAAGAAAACAAGTGAGTTCTAGTTCCATTTTAGGCATGAAAGTCGATTTGGGATTTTGGGCCAATCACACACACACTCTCTCTCTCTCTCTCTCTCAATGCAGCCTACCTCACTGGATTGATATTGAGAAAAAAGGAGGATAGGGTATATTTGCTGCCTTATTTATAAAAATAATATAAGCAAGAATGTTTACCTATTTATAACCATAATAAAGACAGGAGGCTTCACTAAAATATTTTGCCACCTGCAGTATTTTGTATCTTTCACGGTTCAGTTTGATGAATATATTTGTTCAGCTGCAAACACAACTATGATCATACAGTATTGATCTTATCTCTTATTAAGTGTTTTAGGATAGTTGATATAATTTCCGGGACCAATGCAACCACCACACTTTATAACCAATCATTGATACCCATAATCCATTGAAATAAAGCAATTCATTTGAAATTCATAGTTATTTATCCTAACATTCTTTAAATTGAGAAAATGAACTTAAGATTTGATTTGTGATAGTTTGCAATACTTAAACAGACAACATGAATTTATTACGATCTATCTTAAACCACACAAAACAACCTTAAATAACTTGAGGCCATATTCATTCCTTCCCTCACCAAATAGGCACAATGAAATCTAAACATACTTAATCATAGTATTTTATGTGTCAGGAAGTAAAGCAGATGTAGAAACAGATGTAAAAATGTAGCAGAGATGGCCCCAGCTTGCTGACTAGAACTTCAAAAGAAAATGTTCTTTACTCATAAATTTAAAAAGGAGAAAAATTGCAGATATCCGTGCCTAGTAAAAAGAAAAAAGAAAAGGAAAGACCAGGATTACGAAAGTTACTTCGATAAAAGTGTTTAACTCGCCTGGTTTTATTCAACATATATTTCTAAATATATATAAATTAACTTAGAGATTAAAATTTAGATCCAAAATTTAAACTGTTTTTAAGACTTTTTTGTCCTCTCAGTGTTGACAAATGACATTATTATTATAATACTTGCAGCCTCAGTTGCTAGATTTCCGGCTGTATATAGACCTTCTGGCTACCAGTAGTATAGGGGTTTAATATCTATATGGTCTATCCCAGTGATTGCGAACCTTTTAGAACCTGAGTGCTCAAACTGCAACTCAAAATCCACTTATCACAAAGTGCCAACACGGCAACATCCTCCTCATGGCCATCGACGCCTCCCTGAACTCCCCCATGCCTATTGGCGACCCCCACTCCCCTGCGGCCATTGGCCCTGCACCCACACATCCCACCCATGGCCTACCTGAGCTCGCTGCAGGCCTTCCAGCTTCCGTGGCCCACATGTGGCCCGTTACAGGCCTCCTGGCAACCTACCCCAGTTTCTGCAGTCCGCTGCAAGCTATGCACCCCTCTAACCTAGCTGCTCTCCTCTCTCACCTTCCACACAGACGCTGTGCCACATGTGAGCTGCCCATCTTACCCCAGACAGGGGAGGGAGGAAGCACTCCCTTTGGACTGCTGGGCAGAGTGGCGGATGATGTCAGAAATGTCCTCAGACTCAAGTGAAGAGAGAGAGGGGAACTCCGCGTCCCTCTGGCTTTCTAGTAAAGAAATCTATGCTGGGGCGATGGCGTGTGAGCTTACAGAGAGGGCTCTGAGTACTGCCTCTGGCATGCGTGCCATAGGCTCGCCACCACAGCTCTTTCCACTAGCAAGCTACTAGGGGATCTGTAGTTCAAAATGTACTGGAGGTTGCTTACATTCAAATGGTGAAGAATCTTTGTCCATAAGCAATCCCAGATTCCTACAGGATATGAGGCAGCCAATGATTGTATGATATATTTTTTTTTGAAAAATGAAATGGAACAGGAGAGCTGTAATTTAAATAGGCTTAAAACGCTTATCTTAATAGCTACCAAAACTCATCAAAAGGAGAGGGACAAAATGCCAATTGTAAATCCGTACCACCGTCACCTTTACAGCTCTTTAGCCAAATAAACTTTTGTAAAAGAAAAAGAAAAAAATGTCTAGCTCTGTCCGGGATCTAATAGTGAGATCCTGGCACTATCCTTGGGTTTCAAGGCCCATCAAACCTCTTCCAAATGTTCCCTGCTTTTGCACAAGATAATTTTCTGCCTGACTTTGCTCCATCTTCTCTTATGTGCAATAGACTTCTTAATTATTTTCCAGGCTGAAGAAGTCATTTATCCTCATCTGGGCCATGAGCGATTGGAAGGAGCAGAGCATGTAGTAAGCCCTTACACATTTGCTTGGATTTTTTAAAAACATTCTGGCTTCACAGATCACATCAGACCATAACAGGGTTTATTTGGTTGTGATTTAATGTGGTCAAGTACATGAATCCAGGCCGTGTTTTGTAAACAAAAATTTAGCATTAGGTATGAGCCAGACACTGTGACTGGTTTATTAAATCATGCTTAAAACAAACTTGTATGAGTCATGCTATCAGCTTTGCAAAACTGCTGAACAATAAACAACGCCTTAGGAGCTGAAAGAACTCAACGGCCCAGCCTCAGATTTGTACTTTGTTCTACTTCATTTTGAAATCCTTTTCCATATTACTCCCTGGCCCCCATGTTCAAGATCAAGGTTTTCAGAGACTTTTTTCATTTTGCTTTTTGTTGCCTCAGTTCTGTAATACTGCTCCCACCAGCTAATCCATTTTCTCAAGCCATATCCTTCCGAAAATGGTTTTGTCCCCCACCTGAGTATTAACTCAGCTTACCACTCAAAACTCACTTTCAACTGGAGAAACCATTTTGTTACTCCATCCTAGAAACTACGCTGCCAAGGGCTTTACTTCCTCATCAAATGAATCAGCTAGCACAGTGGCCTTTTGGGCATCAGGGACCTATTCCATAGAGCAGTGGTCGCCAACCTTTTGGACCTCAGGGACCACTAACTTCATAATTTTAAATCCCGTGGACCACTAATATGATTTTTTTTTAAAGATACATACATTTGTAAAATAATGATCAGAGATTCCATTTTATTAATATAAAAGGCACCTATTTAATATAACAAAATTTAAAAAGCTTATTTAACTATAACAAAATCATAAATGCTTATTTAATCATAACAAAATCTTTAAAGATTGTTTAACTGTAGCAAAATTATTAAAGAGTTTATTATTACAAAATAATTGAAGTTTCTTTAAGTATTGTACATTTTAGTGTGATATTTGTTTCTGCTTGAGAGTGACAGAAAGAGAGAGAATGAAAAAAGACAGAGACACACACAGAGAAAGAGAAATGGAGAGAGACAGAGAGACGGAGAGAGACAGAGAGACACAGAAAGAGAGAGCCAGAGTCAGAGAGAGAAAGAGAGACATGGAGAGAGTGAATGAGAGACAGAGACAGAGACAGAGATAGAGAGAGGAACCCTACAACTATAGAAAAAAATTCAAATAATCTCCAGATTTTCCTGCAGACCACCAAAATTTTCTCACGGCCCACAGCTGGCCCGGCCCACAGGTTGGTGACCACTGCCATAGAGAAAGGTTTTTCTGTGGACTGGAAGGGTGTGGTTTTGTGTGCTGCATGCATCCCTCCAATGGAGCTTGCCTTGTTTGCACAGACTGGTTGCTGGCATGCTACGAACTGGTGCTGGTCCACGACCCCTGAGCCAGCACACTCAGACTTGTACCACAGCCATGTGGCAGCTAAAAGTGACTGTTCTGTGTCTTTCTGCTGCCATCCTGTGACTGTTCAGGTTTTGGCAGCCCTACCTTCTCCAAGGATACCTTTTGAACATAAAATCAGTCAGATGCAAGAAGTCAATAAGAAAGTATAGGTATCTCTTTCAACAGAACTCAACTCCTGTTGACTCCATATGCATACCCATGCTTTCTCATTGCCTTCTTTTGATATATTTTTTATTTCCTACAGCCTTCAAATTTTAAAGTGTCTCTCATAACACTACTAAAGGTATATCACCATGCTTAGCTTTTTGTAGAGAGGGGAGAAAGAATCATTAATGACCCAAACGCGGGCAAGCAGTTTTTGAAAAGAAAGCATAATCTCGTTAGGAGCGGCAAGCCCCTCAACCCAATCCAGTAATAAATTGGTCTTTCCTTTCCTTCGTCCCAGATGAGAAAGGAAAAACAAACAGGCAAATGTCCCAGCAGTAATTGGCTGTGTTGGGCGGCTGCGTCAGCAAATACCTTTGCCATGACCTTCTCTGACACCTCATTCATTGACTGACTCAGAAGCCCTGCAAAAGGTCCCGCTTTTAAGCTTAGGCGTCCCCTCGAGTCGGCTCAAACCGCCGCCAAGGCTCTGACTTGCGCTCGCTCCACGCCTGCAACCATCCGCGAATTGCCCCGGGGGCAAAAGCCAACCCGCCTGCCGAGCAAAGGTATTCGGGGGTGCCCGCCATTGGCTGTCAGATTTGCAAGCTGCTGGGCTCTGATTGGCTGCAGGGCTTCCTTTGTTCCTTTCCCCGCTGCCGCAGAAGACGGAAGTTTGACTCTACTCCGCAGCAGCTGGAGAGATGCAAAAAGAGACCAGGAGCGAGCGGTGTGGAGCAATCTCGCGGAACACATTTCCCTTCTAACCACATCCTTCTGTCAGCAAGGGTGGAGGAGGAAGGAAAAAGGCGTCTCCGTTGCCGTTGGTCCCGGAATCTCGTGTTGTCTGTACTGAGGATCCCGACATGGATTTGGAGAGCAAAATCAAGAAGGTAAGAGAACAGTGAGTCAGGAGACTGGGTAGTTGGTCGGAAGTTACCTGTCTGCGTTGGGCAATGCCCGAATCCCTGGGAATCTTGTCCTTTGACGTGGTTGAGAAGATCTCAAATTTGACCCCATCATTGCAGTCCTCTTAGTTCTTCACCGAAACCAGAGAGTAGTTTTTTTGGGAAGGGAAATTGATGGTTTCCTTTATGGTAGTAGAAAACCAGTTGGTTGGTTGACTGTCTGGGCATTTGGCTGAGGCTAAGACTATACCCATTTTATGATACATAAATGTGCCTATAGTACAAAGCAATCATAATTAAATTAACTCAGATGTAAATTCTCCTGTAAATGAAAGTTTTATACTCTCTGCAGCTGAATTCAAAATATAAATGGTTGTGTGTGGGGGAAACCTCTTAATAATGTAACAATCATTTCAGTTTGGAATGTTGCAATTAAGTACACACATAAAATTGCATACTTACCATATATATTATCCAAAACGCTATCTGAACAAAGTTGCTCAGTAAACCCCCAAATATAAAAAGAAACCTCTCTTCATTTCTGCTGCCTATCTATACAGGAAGACTCCATGAAAAAAAATTATTTGAGTGCAAAGACATAACCATCCTGTGTTTCTGTAATAATTGATTAACTTATGTCAAAGTTTTCTGTAATTTTTGCATTTGATTATGACTTTGGTGACTTTAGATGAGTTGGTCTTGGAACAGAGGGGCCTGGCGGGCTATGGTCCACGGGGTCACAAAGAGTCGGACACGACTTAGCAACTGGACAACAACAACAGCCTATTGGAGTGCCAAGACATTAGGTTAATACTAATGAAGGAGTTAAACTTGTTCTCCGTTTATTCCAGTTGATGATTTTAATTTTGGCTGTATCAGATTGTAATCTGGAGGTGAATCTCCCCAGAGTCAGGATCTTGTAGAATATTAAAATTGAACGAACTTCTCTTCTTTGTTTGATGGTAGATAAAAGCTGTATTCTACTTGGGTAGGCAGGATGAGAAGAACAGATATGTTATGCAACACACTTTACTGACTATTGTTACTGCTATTGTTTCTCTATTGGTAGAAATTGTAGGTGGTCCTCAATACAAAGTTCTTTGAAAGGCCCCAATTCTTGGACCCTTCAACAGAAAAGGATAACCAGATATAAAAAGCTGATATATATAAAAATCTAAGGCATGAACAATGGACTTTGTGCTACATCAGTTTGCTGCATAAGCGCTTGTTTTAAAGAAATTTTATTATATATCTGTGAAATGTGCTTTTTAAAAATGACAGATAACTTTCTTTATAGGGTATACTAAATGTGAGGAATTTTCAGGAAAAGCTGTTAAGTATTATGGCTTGTCAGACATTCCATTTTTACCAACCGTTCTGGTTATGGACCAGAAATGTGTATGAGGAAAATAACTGAAGAACAGATGAGGAATACAATTCCTTGTCACCCTTAAAAATGGTGCAGAAGTCAAGTTGAATGTAGAAGAATTAAGTCCTGGGACAATTGGAGTCTTTATCTTTTTGTTCCTGGTGGTTTATAGGCACTTAGCATTAATTATGTCTGTTTTCATATAGAAAACTAGATGCCCAAGAGCTACACACCTATGCAGTTACATCTTCTCCACCTTAAAGTGGTACTCAGCAACTAGCTGAGGTTCAGAGGCGATGCTAAGACATTATTTTGTAAAATCAGAGTTTGTTGAATAATGTCTTTAAATGTAAGACTAAGCAGCAACTGGTAGGTTTGGACTTAATTCAACTCAGATCAAGCCAGCTACATTTTGACTGAATGCTACCTGTGAACCTGCCCACTTTCTCCAATACTTAGTGATCATAGTTAAAGGCACTGATGGTCTAAATCCTCCATGAATTTAAAATTACCCAAGTTGTTTACTGTTGCTTCATCTTCAGGCAGTAGATTTAATTGTTTTAAAATGTGCTTTCTTGTAGAGTATTTTTATCTGTCTTGGCTGGATTTCTATATTCCTTTGAATGTTTTTGTTTTGGTCAGGTCATCTGTCCAATTATCCAAAAATTAGATTCATCTTTGCTGTATAGAGCACTGTTTCCCAGCCTTGCCTATGTTAAATCTCACCAATCTTCTATGAGACTGAGCCCCATCCAGCTAGAAACCACATGGCTTGTATGCATAATACATTCAAAGACATATTTTGTTATTAAATGTATCCATGATGGTAACTTTTAGCAATACAACAATACTGTGGAAAGCATTTTTTTCTCAAATAGCTATAAAATAACGAGTGAAAATTAACTAAGAATGTTTGCTGTTTTAAAAGCAGTCTTCTTCTGAATCCAAATCAAATATAATTAAAATAATGAGAGAAAACTAATGCAAAGTATAACATTTTGTTTTACATAGCTATAGTCTACTGGTAGGTTTGTAACTATACCGACTTCAGTTATGTCAGGAAAATAAGCATAATAACATTGGTTAATACTTGGGTGGAAAAAATCCAGAAGATTCCAAAGTTGTAGACTAGACCGCAAAATCAAAATACATGCTGCACTAAGGAAGTCATAAATTGCTTCTGTATTGTTATCGAGAAACGTACATTAATATATCTGTGTAGTCATCAAGGCAGAGCTAAACTTAAAGAGACTTGCCTTTATCTACCCAGAAAAAAGATGAAAGTTAAGCTGAAGCACTGCAAAGGGCACTGCAGGGAAAAAAGGGGCTAGTACAAATATGTACTTTGTATAGAGTTATTCCTCCATGGCAGCCATTTTACAAGAAGAACCACAATGTGGTCTCAGAATCCTGAATGTTCCTATCATCCTCAACAGACTCCTTAACCATTCAGCAGTAAAGGTCATAGAGTTCAAGTGTAGGATCTACATTGTTTAAAATGCCTCGCCTAATTACCTGTGAGAAAAGTCCATAGAGTCTCTCACACCGTCTTATTTCCTCTAATAACATGTAATACAGTGAAGTCATCTTAGATGTAGGGAGGCTTTGACAAAGATAAGATCATAAGCATGACATCAATTGACTGACAAAATCTCAGGGAGATTGTTGATTTTCAACAATAAACTTGAGTCATCCCTTTCAGGAAAAATAATGGGTGTGTCCTGAGCAATAGATGGTTTGGAAGGATAAATTCTAAATATCAATAGATTTTAAAGGTCAGTAATTATTAATCCAAGTACAGGCAGTCCTTGACTTATGACCACAATTGAACATTTCTGTTGTTGAGACGTTTGTTGAGTGAGTTTTGCCCCGTTTTACGACCTTTCTTGCCACAATTGTTAGGTGAATCCCTGCAGTTGATAACTTAGCAACCTGGTTGTTAAGTCTATCTGGCTTCCTCATTGACTTTGCTTGTCAGAAGGTTGCAAAAAGGGATCACATGACCCAGGGACACAGCAGTGGTCATAAGTATGGACCAGTTGCCAAGCATCTGAATTTTGATGACATAATCATGGGGATGCTGCGAAAGTTGTAACCGTGAACAATGGTCATAAGCAACTTTTTCAGTGCTGTGGTAACTTTGAATAGTCACTAAATGAAGTTTTGTAAGTCGAGGGCTACCTGTAATAAATTCATTTCTATAGATGTTTTAAAATGCTAGGGATGTATTTAAAATTAGATCTATTCCACAAATAAAAGTTATTCCCAATATATATATATATGGTATGTTTGTACAAATATATGAATTTATGTTTATGTGTGTATGCACATAGACATTTTATATACCTCCAGCATGTACTGCATCACGTTTGCCATAAATCTGCCAGCAACAATTCAGTTTGTGCTTTATTAAATGCTTCCTGGATCAGCTTTTGTTCCAGGCTGGAGTCTGCCTTGCCCTGTCTGTAACACTGGTGACCCTCCATAATATACGCCATCAGGTCACAGACACAGCTCAATTTGCATTTGAAGCTTACATAGTTTATCTCAGGAAAGAAGAAACTGGCCTGGTCATGGCTGTTCAGTCTGTCTTTCCTTCTCTTTTTGGAAAATAAATATTTGTATTCCATTTCATAAACCTTTGATTTGAGGTATATTCTTGGATGTATGAAAAATTAAAATGAAGAGAGTTAAACACGCAAGCTGACTTAAACATATAGTACAAGTGCTATTTAACATATAAGGACAAAGTTTTGACTCCTGTTTACTGCAAAGGGCCGGTTGCTTCTTGTTTTCACAGAGCTTTCTTAATTCTTCTTGCTTTGTGGCTGCTACCTTGGAAACAAGAAAACACGGAAATCACTATTTTAATTACTCTGAAGTTGGGTTCTGTGCCATCATTGGGTTGAAGTTGAGTTCAGTGCAGCTTGTCTGAAGTGAGGCCAAATGGAAACTTCTTCTTAACAGACTTACAATTGCTTTAGTGCTTTATGCAGGCAATTTTATAGAAGTGGCATTATCGCAAGAAAACCCTCAATTTATTTCTATACTTGGGCTTTTATCAGAGCAGAACTAAGCAAGAATTGTGTGGTGATGTTTACAGGCAAGGGATCTGTCTAATAAAATGACGTAAAATGAGAACATAAAAGGGTGGGTTTTAAAAGAAACCAAATGTTCATTCCAAAAGCCAAGATAATAAATTGTTTCCCTCCATTCAAAACCTTTTTGAACCAAATAAGGGCTCTTTAGTGTTTATATTCAAATGTTATTTAATAGCAATAGATCTTTCAGTGTTTCTTTATATGTTCACTATATTCTTTCACTTTTGGCCACATTTAGCTGTGAGGGCTTTAACTCCCTGAATTCTCAATAATTGCTCAGTAATAATACTGGTGAAAAAGAGGCCAGAATAGGATCGAATTTGCATTTAGAAATGCACCTTTCAGAAAACAGTGCAAAAAGCAATGCATACCCTCAGCTGGACAACCAAATTATTTTCTTTGCCCTGCTTTGGAAATTAGCCTACGTTTCTCCAGGCTATCTCCCTCTTGGTTCCTTCTCAAGTCTTCAAAAATGTGAAGAAGGCAATAACTTTTCTTGCATATACTGTAATAAGAAATGAGGGAATATAACCCACAAGTGCAACATCTTTACAAACAATGGACACATACGCACATACACACACTATATATGTGTGTACATGTGTGTGTGTAGTTTGCAAACTGCATTCTAAACTGCAAGCTATTGATTTTTTAAAAATTATAACCTTGCTTCAAAAATACAAAATTCAAATGCAGACTAAACTCAGTCTGGAGTCCAGGTGGGCAGGGTGTAGCATGGAGAATTCTCTAGGTATATTATCGGAGAAAGTGGATAGGATCATCTGCAGGGTGACCTTGGCTATCTGTAAGCTGGTTACTCAGTCCTGGCTCCTTTGGGTGGCTGGAGGAGGCGCTTACCTGCAACCAAGAGATTATTAACACTGGCTTGTGAGAGAAGAAAATCCCTGTGGGTTTGAAAGACGCCATGGTGTATCTCCTCCTTAAAAAAAACCCCTGGGTCCATCCATGTTAGACTGTACCATTCAATCTCTAACCTTCTTCTTTTGTTTAGATAGTGACTCAGGATCCACACTGACCTTCATAGATAAAACAGGGTTCAGGCCTGTGGGTGAAACCAAGATTGCATTGTTTGCTCTAGTGAATGAGCTTATTTATGACCATCTGCAGGACAGACAGTCCTTAGCAGATTGTACCAGTCAATGATAGAGAGATCGACTTCCCTATGGACTAATGTAGCAGTCCATCCTCTCTGCTTTCTACATGAAGCTGTTGGGAGAGGTCATCTGGCAGTTTGGGGTTTTAGTATCATGTTTACAAAAGATGCCCAGCTTTATATCACAACCCCAAGCCATACTGAGAGCGCTGCTGAAGTTCTATCAAGACCAACTTGAAACTGAATCCAAGCAAGACAGAATTGTTCTTTGTGGATTGGGGTTCTCTGATGAATATGTTTATGACATGATGACAACAAGGTGAATGTATTTTATGATTATGATAATAATTTATCATTTGTAGCTTATATGTACATTGAAAGCATATGCACTGGAAACAAATAGAAATATAATAAACATAAACATAAATTCCTTGTGTGTGTCCAATCACACTTGGGCCAATAAAGAATTCTATTTTGTTCTGTTTTGTTCTATTTCAGACCCAGTGATTACTTTGGACAGGGAGGCACTGCCCCTGAAGTAGCAGATCCATGACTTTAGGATTCACACTAGAGTAGCAGATAGGAATCATGGGCAGGACTCATTGCTCAGTTTTGACTGGGTTTTCAGTTGCAGATTTTCCTGAGATAAGAGGTCTTTGTGATGTTGACTCCTGCCCTAACTACTACACATCTAGATTTGTGCAATGCAGCCTACATGGGTCTGCCTTTAAAAACCACTGGGAAGCTTCTTATTTATTTTGTCATACAAGGTGAGGGAAATCTACACATGCTAGACACAATGCCGTCCTGACAGCCTAGATTACTAGTTCATTCTGTTTCACACTTGCACACCAAGCTAGCTTTACACCAATTAGCTGGCATCGTTTGGGTTGCTGGCTCTTCCAGGCTCCTGCCTGTCTCACCTCACCTTCAACCTTGTATTGCAATGCCTTGCGATCAGCCAGGTCCAGTGATGGCTTCCTCTTTCCATACATGTGAATGCAGCTAGGTTTCCCCCCCCCCCCCAGCAATGTAGTACCCATTTATCTGTATGCAAACTATTGCATGCTTTCAAACTGCTGAGTGGGCAGGAGCTAGGGATCAAGTGACGGGAACTCACTTCGTCTCATGGAACAGTGCAGACCATTTCTAGCCAACAGTTTCAGCATCATTAAGCCACTGTGTTTTCTCAAGAAGCTTCAATGGATACAAAATACTGTTGCCTGGGTACTCACTGGCAGTTTTCACTGGGAATATGTGACCCCTGTACTGTAAGCCTGGCACTGTTTCCCTGTTAGCTCCTGGGTGCAAATCTAAAGTGCTACTGACAACTTGTAAAATCTTTTATGGCTTCAGTCCAAGCCAGGTACGAGACAAGGACAAGATCTTTCCACCGAAGTTGTCCTGACCATTGGCAGCTGAGTTGGTGGCTGATTGTTCTCCAGTTTCAGGAGGTCAGGGGTTCAGTGTTCAGAATTGTTTCTTGGTGGTGGTATTAGACCTTGAAATATCCTCCTCCTGGAGGATAGGTCTGTTCTTATCTTGATCACTTTCTAGGAGATGAAAACCAAGCTATTTCCAGCCAGTATTTGATTTGCTCGGCATTGCCTGTTTTATGGTTTTTATGTTTTTGTATTGTTTCCATTTTATCTGTAAGCCACAAGAGTCTGTTGAATTGCAGAGGGATAAACACTGGATAATTCAGATAAATTAATTCATTTCTTCCTCATTCTCACTTGATCCAAAATATTCCCAGGATCAGGGAGGAGGCAGTCGTCCCCCCCCCACAATATGGAACATGCAACACAAAAAGAGAATAGTTAAATTTCATTCATTTCATTCTTAAGTTGAAACAATAGTTCTTCTTCAATGAAAGCAGGGTTGTCATCTCATCTTCCATTATTGGAGATCATGAATGAATGGTGCCTGGAAATCACTGACTGAAAGGATTGGATAGTATTTCTGGAGTGCAGAAGGAAATAATAGGCATCAGCTTGTATATTCCTAACTCTCTAGATTTACACGAGAGTTCTGCAGTACAGATGTTCAAATGGGACGTGTGAAACTTTGGTGTCACTGTATCATTTCTGTAGCCTTTTGTGGCAGAACATATATGATTGTTTCGTTCCCTGTGGCTGTGATCTGGGATTTGCAACCAATTGACAACCCTGCCCTCTCTTGGGGAAAGGCTGGCAAGATTAAAGCTGTAAGGGTAGGAAAATAAAGGAGTGGCTGGATTCAATTTCTTTTAGGACATAGACTGTGAAGCAGATGTGTGGTCTGGGCTCGTGCTTCCTGCAGGTTACAGCCATCCAACTGAGGACAGGATGCCAGCTGGTTAGGATGCTTTCCCTTTTAAACAGCACTTCCTATCAAATCCAGTCCAGGCTAGAGTAATTGAGACCACAAGTTCTATCTTTGCAGAAGTCAAGGGTTGCTTCCTGGCCAGACCGTGCTTTTACGATGTTACCCTCTGTAATTTCCTTGAGACTCCCAGGGAGCAACATGGCCCCAATCTGTTGGGAGGGCTGATTTGGGGGCTAAGGTAAAACTAGTCAGCTTAAGATGGCAGCATGTCTCCCATGCAAAAGTCAAGGTGAGAGTCATGTCAATGAGGCCATATGCAGACTGAAGTTGGACAAACGGGTTTAATGTAGAAGTCAGCCAATGTTGACCCCCAACCCATCCCCCAGGAGCATTCCAAGCTGATTAAAGTAAGCCCTTTGTTTCTTCAAACATTGGGCTGCCTGTAACCATTTACAACACTTGACTCTGAAGTAATAGTTTAGTCATGAAGACACTATGAAACAGATGATTTCAATCAGTCTGCTTATAATGCCTTTCATACCCCGACGAATTTAAAATCGGACTAGACATGTTTAAAATGCCAGATGTTTTTAGAATTTTTAGCAACTGACATACAAAAATCTCTTCTGGCAACATTTCAAATGACCTATGTATCTTAGTTTCTTCCATGATTCCATTTATGGAGAAATTGATTCCATCCTCTGTTAGGTCCTTGCATGGGCCAATTTGTTATAGTTTTGAATATGTTGAAAAGTTAGTTTTAGTGTTCAGAAATAATTCCATGTCAGTCTAGTGTATGGTTTCTAGTGATTATAACACATGTTCTAAGGTAAGTAATCACAATGATTACAAATGTAGCCATGCCTGAGATCTGCTTTTCCTAAAACTTTTAAAAAGGCATTCAGAGTTCAATGCAGTTAAATTGGAATAAACATTGTTGACTGCAGTGGCATATCTTGTTTGTTTCCATTTTTCTAATCCCCAAATCTGCTTGCTCAAGAACTGTTATGGAACATAAATTCTGCATAAGTTTTAAATTATATTAGTGTATGGAAAGATTTTACTCAATACTTGCACCCATTTTATGCTGAGGATGGATTAATCATTGCTACTGCAAAGGAAATTGGCTGAATTAATGAAAATAGTAGACTGTTAATCACTGTTGCTTCTCTATATTGGTTAAAATCTATTGACTAAAAACAGTAGTATATGAATGTAGCAATTATTACCAAAAAATCAGTTTAAAACAATGTAGCATCTAAACAGTTCATTTTATAATATGCTATAAATGGTTTTTAATAGTTTATACTATAAAGTGTTTAATACACAGTTCTGCTCAAGTTATTATGCTAAACAAATAACTGTCATTGTTTAAACACAATTGGCTGGTTCCACAGTTGTGTGCTTTGGCACCTCACAGACCAAATGTTCTGACTGGTGGAAAGGATTTTCATTATTTCACTTGTGATGACTAGTTTCCCTAAAAAGATGGCAGTGGGATAGTGGCAAAAATTACAGTTTCATCCTGGGCTGAATTGGAGGATATTCTTTGAATCCTGGCTGCTTTTGTTAATTTTTTATGTACACAAGCCAGAGTCAGCCACAACAACTGCTTTCTAGTGCCTGTTGATCTGCAAAACATTCAGAGGGCCCCTTTGCAATCCACTGCTAAAAGGGCTATGGTGGCTTGATGTAATGGTACAGTATGTCAGAATCAGAATTTATTTTCGCCATGTGTGTCAAGACACACAAGAAATTTGTCTTCAGTGATAGTGCGCAAAATCTACATGCACACACAACAAGAATACATTCATAGTCAGTTTGTGTATATATGCATAATCATGATCATTTGTCTATATAGGCATATATAGGCATAATCAATTAAGTATATAAGCATAAGATACATTCATAGTCTTAAAGTACGTAACATT
>JANHFO010002340.1:0-14379 GCA_032468095.1 Pareas carinatus | reverse complement strand
GCCCTGAAGACCCACTTATTCCAACAGGCGGGCGTGGGCTAACCATGTCCATGACCTTCTGCGTTTTAAACTTGCAATTTTTGGGGGGTATGTTGTATTATAAACCAATAAAAAAAACTGAAGAAATTGAAATCAAGAGGACGACTGCTGTTCATTTTTACCATTTTTAAAAAGGGACCTTAGAAAGTTTCATTTAAACCTATCTATTAAATAAAACAAACTAATACCACACCAGGATATGCGGGAACCATGCCTTAGGTCATGTGCTATGGTAGAAGGAAAACAATTGTGCAACTAGATTAATGTGAATCTGGTAACTTTGTCTTTCCTGTAGCTTATTTTCAACAATGAGTATACACAAGCTGAAGGTCAAAACTGGCATCTGAAGCATTTCTGCTGCTTTGATTGCGACTGTGTCTTGGCTGGAGAAATCTATGTCATGGTTAATGAAAAGCCCATCTGCAAACCCTGTTATGTGAAGAATCATGCTGTGGTAAGAAAGTAGAGCTTTGCCTGGAATATACAACTACTGTGTAAACTTTGTAACATGATGACCCGATGAATGTACTTTATGATTATGAATGCACCTAATACATACATGACATGATGAGTGTACGTTATGATTATGAAAGTCTTATGATTGTAATCATTGTTTGTCAATTATAGCCTTATGATTGTAATCACAGTTTGTCAATTTTAGCCTGTATGCAAATATAGAGCATGTACACTGGAGACAAATTCCTTGTGCGTCCAGACACACTTGGCGAATTAATTCTAATTCTAAAGTTGCATATTTAAATGGAAAGCTTGTTTCACAAGTAGTTCCTCGAAAGACCATTCTCCGGGAGAAAAATAAGGGACAATACAATCTTACACACTGCAAATCTTGTTTATGGCATACTGTAAGTAAGATAATATAGTAATACAGTATGTAACAACTACTAGCTGATTCCCAATCTTCCTTTTTAGATTTTTGAAGAAGTGATGGTGCTTGTAAAGGTTATCAGGGTCCTTTTCATTCAAAATTCAGAATGGGAATTCTGGGCATGGAGCAGAAATTGCACTGCTCATATCAGCTGTTTGATATAGGAGTGTGCCTCTCCTGATCCTTTTAGATCTCTTGATAACCTTGAGTACTGCCGCTCATGCTAACCTCCAACACTGCCTGCAATGAGTCAGCATCTGCAAGTTTTGAGAGTCAGAGGCACTGTTTTAAAGTGTTTCAATTCCTTCCTGTTCAACCTGTGTATGGAGATGTTGGATAGGTTCATATTTCAGTTCAGCTAAAATATGAGGATCTTCTACAGGATCTTCCATAATGACACCCAATTACACATCATCATTCTGGGTTAGGTAGGAATTTAGTGGAAATGCTGACATGGTACCCAGAGACAGTAAGGGTGTAGATGAGAAGAAACAAGGTTTACTTCTGCAGCATACAAGATTGGACTATTATAGAATGAAGAACATCCTCTAACATCAACAAAGTGGTTATTAATTTCTAGCTGTCCTTGTATGGTGTTCTGAGCACAACTCTGAAATCAGGAGGGCTATGGTTCAATAGTAAGGCATGTGTTTCGCACTCAGATGGTCCCAAATTCCAATTCAATTTCTAGGTAGAATTGGAAAAACTCCTGCCTGAAATCCCTGAGACCTACTAATCAACAAATCTTGGTTATTTTGGACCATAGGTTGGACACAGTGTGAGTTGTTCCATGAGTAGTTAAGGTACTGGTCTGAGATCATTACAAAAATATAAATGATGTAAGACCCCATCAGCTCCTGGAGGAAAGATGGCATATAAATCTAGAGAGCTTCCTGTGTTCTGTATGGGAATATCTATAAATAAATACTACAAAAATGCAGAACAGAGTAGGCAAGACAAGACCCCAGTGGTCTTGTGTGACCACTAAAACTCTCTTTGAACACAGTTCCTGAAAATCAGCAACACAGATTTTCCCTCTATTCTAAGATAGAAAATGCAAGAAAGCAGTAGTATAAATGGGATTAATATAGGGTGGGAAACCAAATCTCCAGCCCAAAGCCGAGAAAATCAGAAAATACATGTTCTTAATACACTATTACTCACTTTGCATCATTTTTGCATCCTCTGTGATCCTCCCCCAAAAATATTAGGAATGGTGGTGCCTTAGGTTAATGGTAAATAAAAATATTTTTATCTAGAATATCTTATCTGTTTGTGAAGCAGAAGTAATACAAGACCTGGTTTTTCACTTCCTTTATCCTCCGAGACTGAAAATATAGTTTAATACTGATTCATTAGAGAAGTAATAATCCAGAATTTATATGTCACAGGAAGAGTCTGTTTTCTCTTTAGCTGATCCTAAAGAAAGTGAATGAGAGAAGAAGGAAGGTGGTTAATCTGCATCTGTGAATGATAAACCAGAAATGATAAAATCTGATCTGCTCTTATAGCATAAATGTGACCATCATAATGTAATTTTATTATTCCAAAAAAAGTAAAATTGAATATATATAACTAAGTATTGAAGTCAAAGTTCTTATTCCCACTTAGTTACTTAGGAGTAAACACTATTGAATTCAGGGTCATTTTGTCCTGATATCTCTGACGAGAATGGATTGTTGATTGTTCATTTATGTGTTGTGATCTACTGAGAAATAGATCCTATTGCATTTTGTGAAATTTTGTGAAATCTAGACAATCCCACAACATATTAAAACTGTATCTGCATATTAAATTAATGATTTTTTTTCTCAACCATAATAATTTTAAATATTTAAAACCTTGTCAAATATTCCATCTTGGTGTTAGGTATATCCACTATGACTCAACTGCACCTTCTCACATTTTATATTAACGAACCTATAGGTATATATACAACTATAGAATAGTCATGTCAGTTTGCACAAGAAAAAGTTTCTTTGAAGGACTGAGCAAAGCAGCTATTTCCATAAGCAAAAAACGGTGCTCTACACAACAATGTAATATTGAATAGAATTTCTCTCAGTGAGAAAAATTAAGCTATTGCTACATTTAGAATTGCTTTAGAGCAAATTCAGAGCAAGCGCAAGTGAGCATGTAAAAGAAACATGAAGATCAGAGAATAATACTGTCTGGCATATAAATGTTCAGCTTTGAAGGGTAGATGATCACAAATATAAGTTATGTTATAGGTGCATTGGATGAGTTGCAAGTTTTCAAACTTTGAATTGGCAGGGTGACTTCAGTTCTTTTTTTTAGTCTGCCCGCTAAGTTTGATGAGTATATAATTATTGTGATATTTATTTTTATGTAACAATTTTGTGGATTGTATTTTGACTTTGGTGAGCTGCTTTGAATCAATCATGCTGAAACATCCTAAAAGCCATGAATGAATCCCAAACAAAGTACCAACTAAATGTATATGCAGGACTAGACAAGGGCATATGCACATGCATAGAAAAACACCCCAGTCCTCTGCTGCCTGCATTGAATTCTTGGGCCTATCTTTTGTTGGCTTACAGAAGTACTATAAAATAAATTGGAGGCAAAGAGATAAAAATTAATACACACCACAGCGGTGAAAATTTGAAAAGGGAAGTAACCATTCTAACCTCACAATTATTTCATTCCTCAAAGACTTTTGGAAACAGCCAGTCATGAATAGGTTTCCTACCTATCTTCATGGAAGGGACCAATGTTATCTCCATGCACAACCTGTTCTTGCTGAAAATTTATGATATACCTTCTCTGACTTCATACATTGTAGGCAAGTTCTACTTAGAGTGAATATTGTAGTCTCAAAGATAATTGGGTCCAAACTGTAAAGGGCTTTAAAGATTGTATCCAGCACCTTGAATTGGCTGCCAGTGCAATTCATACACAGTAGTAGCAGATTAATGTGGCAGTAATAGGTTTGACTTATTGACAAATGAGCAGCTGCATTCTACATCACTTGAAGTTTCCAGAAAGTAGAAGTCCTCTGTAGAGTCCATTGCAGTAGTTGAATCAAATTTTACTAGGATATGAGTGCCATGACCGGCACTCATCTATTCCAGGAAAGACTGAAACTGGTACATCCACTGAAGTTGTGCAAAAGACTTCTTAGCCATGGCCTGCTCCTCATGCAACAACCATTATTAATCCAGGCTAATGCAAACCTGTCCTTTCAGAGAGAGCATCCTGGAAGAAGCCAACTTCTGAATTAAACTATCTGTTTTCTTGGTCCTAGACTGACGTTTTCTGTGCAGGCTATTAAAAGCCTCCAGGCATCTGTTCTTTCACCTAGGATAGAGTTAGAGTTAGGGTTTCACCTAGGATAGTGATGTATCATGTAGAATTGATGCTAAACAAAATGGGGGATACACAAAGTCCTGGGACTTTGTATGGGGATACACAGAGTCTTGATCTTCATTCCCAACAAACAATGACTGGAATTAGGAAGGAAGGAACAACATTGTAAAACTTTATCCCTATTAACAACTGTTTTAAGTGACCCAGCAGGATGCAATAGCTGATAGTATCAAACGCTAAAGTATCTAGCAGAACAAGGAAGAACACAGAATCCTCATAATGAATCATTACAGTAGTAATCAGTGGAGTATCCATTCTTCTTATTTTGCTCTAAGTAATGCTGATTAAATATTATCCACTCCACATCTGAGCTAGGAAGCCACCCGTTATGATTTAAGTTTGTCTGAATCAAAATACTACAGACCGTAGAACCAACCGTAATGTCAAAATCCTGCATTGAAGTTAGGTGTGAACTAGATTATTCTCAGATAGCATTTTGAATGTGAGAGTGTCTTAAAATAGATTTACATGGTATGAGGAGGTATAATTGCAAGGGGGAAGAACCGATATGCTAAACATGTGCATGTGTTTAAGTGCACTACAAGTAATAGTTATAGTCATTTTTGTCACTTAGATCTAGAAGAAATGACTAATTTCAATTGGTCGGTTATGTTGTGTTGACTATTTTGGCCTTCGCTACCTTGCAAACTTTGAAAGAAATGAAAGTTGATTTCCTTTCCTCCCCAGATCTGCCAAGGCTGCCACAATGCTATTGACCCTGAAGTTCAACGTGTGAGTTACAACAACTTCAACTGGCATGCTACCACAGAGTGCTTTCTGTGCTCCTGCTGCAGCAAGTGTCTGATTGGCCAGAAGTTCATGCCAGTGGAAGGAATGGTTTTCTGCTCAGTGGAGTGCAAGAAAAAGATGATGTCCTAATGGGAATGAAACCAAACTGTGAAACCAAGTTTTGCCTTATTTCAAAGTCCTCTGCATGTCTACTGTATTGGGGCATTTTTAAGAAAATCAAAAAGTATTAAATGGCAGAATCCAAAGATTTTTATATTACTAACTTGATTGCTTATGACTTTAATTATTAGGCACTTCTCAGTGCTCCTGATTTCTTGCTGTGGGATGTTTCTCAAGATTTCAATGTATTCATAAACTTCAAGAAATGCTCTATAGAGGGATATGGCACCTCAGGCCAGTAAATGTTGAGTCGTGTTTTCCATTATGGCTGTTGGCAATGAGAGTGAATCCTGATGGGAGTTGTTAGGAAATTTTGTGGAATCCTACAATATTTGGAAGACCACTGGCTTCATATTCTTGCCCTTTAGTCCTGAGTTTTTTTCCCCTGTATTTGACATTATGCAGATTCTTCAGTAGCAAAATATTGATTGGGTGAATTGTAAACTTATGCCTTATACTGGCATTTTTCAACATAATCGCATTAAAATGTGCTTTGTTAAAATTCCCACACTCGCCAGCTAATAAAATACACTAATAATGTCTCTATAGTGTAAGTCTCATACTGAATTGTTCTGTTTTAAATTCCTTGAATATGCGTGCACATGAGCTCAGTATTCCATTTGTTGCAACTGCCTGCATGTGCCATAACATAGGAATTACACTTTCGATATTTTTATTTGCTCAGGGAGTTTTTAAAGAGTGACATAACATTCCAACAACTGAACTCCTTTGCCTTTAGAGTATCATGGTACAGTAAGGTATACAGTAGGTACTTGCATTAGCAGCCAGTAGTCCTCAAACATAATTCAGAGGATTCTTTCTAACGCCTTTTAATTCTTACTGCCACAAATAGGTGGCAGCACTTACCAATTCTGACTGATGCTGGAAAAAACATTAAGCAGCACCCAATGTAATTACTATCTGTGTGAGAGACAATGAAGTTCTGGGACTGTAGGCGGGACATGGAGATAGAAAAAATACATATCCTGGAAAAAGGGGGAAAGGTCAGCTATATTTTTGCCAAGAAAACAGTCTCAGTTTATCCATTATCCCAGTGCTTCAGATCTGAAGGGAAAATGATGTTTCACAATACATCTCAACATGCTTATCTCTAGACCTGAGTTCTCATTCAGCTCAACCAGAGAAGCAATTGATCTTGAGTTGGAAGTGTTTCAATTTAGTTTTCAATGGGCTTTGGGGGAAAGACTCTTTACATTTGTCATTATTTTTCAATATTTGCTTAAGGACACATTTTTCTCTTTAGGCTTAAAATGTGACTCTAGTCCTTTCATCCTGCTTTTTTTCGGGAGATTGAATTTATTGTTGAATGTGGCCAGTTTGCCTTGAGCAACCTAAAACCTTTGATATTAGGGACTTATTTGCCTTTTCTCTCACAGATTAATGATTTAATTTTTTTGTAATCAACAGAATCAGAATTTATTTTCCCAAGTGTGTCAAAACCCACAAAGAATTTGTCTCCAGTGTGCATGCTCAATACCTACATACATACAATAAACAAACTGTAATTACAATCAAAGATACATTCATAATCATTTGTATAGACATACCAGCAAATCCAGGATTTTGAAATTTTCATTAGCCAAGCTCTTTTTTATTTGTATTGGGTTTTTTTACTGCGACATTTTTAAAATATCCAGAGTGCTAATTAATTCCCTGAGCAATGAGGACATGGTCTTCACAATTCCAATGGACTTTTGAAAGTACAAGAAAACCAAACTGCTCTGTCATGCTTTGCAATAGCTTTGGGTTTGTTATTTCCCCTTATACTGTGTTGCTGAAGCCAGCATAGGGAGTTCTGGGGAGTGGAAGTCCACACATCTTAAATTTGCCAAAACTGGGAAACCCTAGCCCCAGAATAAAGCATATGCGTGTGTGTATATAGTCACAGAGAGGAAGACTACCAGGTTGTAGGGCGCATGAAATGGTGAGGAATTAGCTGATCAGTTCTCTTTCTAGTCAATTATATCTTTATCATGGTAATTATTTTGTTTGTGGACATACTTTCTCAAGAATTTGAATCGGCAGAAGCTGTGATATATTCTAAGATGTTAAAATCTGATACAGAAAAATAAGAGACCCCTGAACTTGTTTTTGATGAATGCACCAGAAATTGAAGTGGACGAACCAAGAAGTTAACTGATTTCATATCAACTCAGCCCATGTCTCATTTAATATTCTTTTGAGTGGTGGAGGCTTAGTGACAAATTGGAATGTATTGAAAATGAACTTAATAGCTGAACCTCTGTTTTGCATACAAAAGATTTTCAGGTTTAGTATCCTGGTAGGACTGATCAGTTCCCTTGTGTGAAATCCTGCAGAGCAGCTCTCAGTTTGTATATGAAATACGACTCGGTTTGACCACTGAACTGACTCTGTGCTATGTAGCAAATTTTGATTGTGTGATGTAATAAGAAGCATGTTAAGTGTAGGAAGTCACACACAAAAGACTGGGATGGGAGAAACGGATACAATATTGGTTTTGTAAACCTTATAAACTTATTTAGCTCAGCTCTTCTAAGACTAATATACTCTGTATGCATATAAGAAATGGTCACAAATAAAATACGCTGCCGGAATTAAATTTTCCTAGCTTTAGATTGTGTGTTTTATTTTCTGTCTTGGCCACTGTAATAAGCATGCTATTCCAGCAGAGGGTGATGTGTTCAAAGGTTTAAAAAAAAAGTTAAATTGAAATTTATACTTTGATGTCAAAAAAACAAACCCAGCCCTTTTCCTTTTTCATAATTCTAGAGCCTTAATAATAATTGACTAAATAAGTCCTCTCACAGACTGTTGAAATTTTATAATTATATTAATTATATTAATTGGTTGTAAATCAAATGTCTCTTTAAAATTCAATGATTGTAGTTGTATGTATATGATCTCGGTTTGGGTTTGAGTCTATTCAAGGTTCAGTTTAAATAGTTTCCAAAGGTTATAATAGAGATTCACCAAAATTTCTACAGCTAATTTACTTCTTGTTTACAGAATGGGAGAGAAATGCAACAGTCTTTATATGGTATTAACCCTGTCAAGTTTCAGCTAGATATCTTCAAGGTTCACCAGAATACCAGAATACTTTTCAGTATTATTATCTTGCATTCCTTAATCTGAAGATGATTTTGCATATTAGCTGGAAAAAAAGTAAATATCTCTCATACCTCAAGATACAGATGACAAAAATGAATGCTAATTTCTAGTTCTGTAATTGCGCTGCAGTACAAACATGGCTGTCTTTGCAAATACGGATAATCAAGGTGTGAGT
This sequence comes from Pareas carinatus, assembly GCA_032468095.1. Classification (NCBI taxonomy): domain Eukaryota; kingdom Metazoa; phylum Chordata; class Lepidosauria; order Squamata; family Pareidae; genus Pareas; species Pareas carinatus. The sequence continues at coordinate 5,869 of JANHFO010002340.1, read as the reverse complement.
GTCTAAATCAGTGTTTCTCAACCTTGCAAATTTTAAAATGCATGAACTTCCAACTCCCAGAATTCCCCAGCCAGCAATGCTCCCCTTTCAAGATTGAGAAACACTAGTATAAATCAAGGTTGCAGGGCCAGAACCTCCAGGAATCTCTTAGTGAAGTGCCAGAGCTCTTCGGAAGCTGCCCCCAACTGTAGTTTCTAATATACTTAAACAGTGATTAGTGAATTCATGGCAAGTAAGCCAATTGACTTCGACCTAATTTTATCCTTGCTTTTGTCCTGAATACATTTTTCATTTGAGAGTCTATCCTCCAAAGACCAAGTGTGAGTCTGACTCTAAAAATAAATGTACTCCTGGTCTAGAAGTGTTGATTTTATGTCATTTATTTCCTGACTCTTAAGTGGTCTACACATGCTAAAATTAAAATGACTATTAATCCTAATAATGCAAAACCTGAAAATCAGCTAATCACCGAACTTCATCCAGAACAGCCAAGTATTTGGAAGCTTCTAGAAAGCTATGAGTAGGAGCCATCATCACCTATGGGAAATGGGTGGAAGTTCACCCAAGGGGGTCACTTTATCCCCTCTGCTCTGTCTGTATATAAAGCCAAAACCATGGTCCAAATTCTCTATGGTATCCTCATCTGGATATGTGGTTTTAAGGACTGTATTGAAAGAACTCACACTGCCTTTCTTAGGAAACTCCTAGGTCTTCCGCCCTGCGTTGGATTTGCTCCAATGTACCTGGAACTGAGCATTCGTACTCTCAAATGCATGGCATGGATTAATACATTCAAATGGTGGTTCTGGGCGCTCTTTTCGGCAGTCTCTGATAGCTACTTTCCCCTGGCGTTTGCTGACTCTCATTCTTCTCACTGGGAGAGAGACCTGATGAAGAAACTCCACCTATTGGGTTTTTCGAAGGAGAATATGGGGAATTATGGCCTAAAGGAAGCCCAATACAGAGTAGTCCAACGGCTGGTCGACTTAGACCTGCAATACTTACGATCTACAGCTAATAAAACCTGCTCCCCTCTGATGCTTAGTCACTCCAATAACTACAGTCTGAGGATGGCACCATATTTCCATACTTTATCCATTCCCAAATATAGAAGAGTCTTCTCCTTAACCCGTTTTAATGCTTTGCCCTCAGCTCTACTCGAAGGTTGATTTAAGAAACGTCCACTCAGTGAGTGACTATGCCCTTGTGTAAGGGCGGAGGTTGAAACATTGGAGCATGTTTTAATACACTGCCCTATGTATAATGCAGCTAGAATTAAATTCTTGCCTTTCCTTAAAACCAATCCCTCTGGCCCCAATGACGGCAATTTGGTTCTTTACTGTCTAGGGAACGATTTACCCCAAATTACTACACAGGTCTCTAAAAAAATTTTAAGAGTCGTAACTTTTAGGGGCAAATGTTGTTATTCCCTTTAGCCGTGGCTTTGCTTCTGGTTTTAAATGCTTTTGTATTTGTATTTTGGTCTGTGACTGTAAATAAATGATGATGATGGGTAAAAGTTGTTTCAAAGGAAGGCAGAAATTTCTGACATTGTGAAAAGAGGGGACCTTCAGCAGGTGTTCTGTGGCTGTCCCAATTGGTTTAAAAGAATCCATCTGGGAAAGGTGGTCAATTAGTGTAGCTATACAAACTGAGCCTTTGAGGACATTCTAAGGAGTGACCAGCACCTTGAAGTGAACTATCAACCAATGCAGCTCCCCCAACCAGGGACTTGTATATTTCTGATCCTTGGTAGATGTATGCATAGGTCTATGAGACCTAAGTCATAACTTAGTACAGGCCAAGTTTGTGGAGAAATCAATAGTTTCTCGTCTCTCATTTCTAGGTTTAAAAAATAAATAGATCTTAGGCTCTGTAGTTACTAACTCGTTTATTAGTTGCATCTTGGTCAAAAAGAGCAAAGTAGTACAGATAATTCTCAAGTTACGAATGTAATGAAGCCTGCCAATTACATTCGTAACCCGAGGATTTGTTGGAGTGAATCACTTTAAGTGAATGTGAAAATTCCCTGCTTAATCATTAAGTGCATGAGGTATCACAGGGTGGGGAAGATCAGGGTGGGCTTCCCTTCCTCCCAATCTTGGTACACTTACCTTTTGAAGATCACAATGAGCTGTCTCCTCTCCAGCCTTTCTACTGTAGTTTTACTGATCTGGTGTTATTTCATGGTACTTTAGGCCTCAATTCTCCACACTGAAGGCCTGAAGTACCAAAGCAGGTCAAGAAACAAAAGGCCTGCTAGATCCTTGCAAGGTAAGTGAGTCTCCACAGGACCAGTGCCTGTGGAGATCCAGCCGGGGTGGAAGGGAATAGGCAGGGCGAATGTTGCAGTGCCTCTGTGGACATTGATAAGTGTGAACGACTACTGTGGTGCTGCAGAATTTGTAACTTTAGGACTCTGTTCTAAGTACTTGGGCGGGTTATGTTGTAACTTTGAACAGTTACTAAGTGAACTGTCACAACTTGAGATTACCTGTGCATGTGACTTTTATACAAAAATGGATAAAGTTTCCATCATGTCACTCTCAGCTGCCATCTTGATTTTTTTTAAAATCTTCTCTCCCAACTCAACCCATCCCTCCCATGCCAAAATGCCCCTGCTTGCTTTAAAAAGATCAAAAGCATTAATAATTTGTGACCTCCTCTCCAGCCAGTCTGACAAGATATTACTATCTTCCTTGATATGAATATGAGTATTGCAAAAAGGATAAAGCAAGCTGTATCCTGCATGATGCTACTTAATAGGCAGAGCATTGTATTTGCACAAATTATGTTGCAATTTAAATCCAATTCTTTACTGCATTTTTATTCCTATTTGCATCCCACTACTGAAAACATCTTAAGAGTTTTATCCCACTCTTCACTTGTTTTTTGCTCTAACAAATAAAGTAATCATATGAGAAGTAATAATTTGCCAGAATTGCTCATGAGCTATGGAACTTGAGCATGATTTAAAACAGGCCTCCTCTAATCTGCATCTGGAATTTTAACCATCCTCTATAACTCAGGATTGCATCCCTTACGCCTGCCAAAGCTTTGTCTATGATGCCAAGTGCCTACGCAACAAATAGTAACCTACATAGAGAAGAAACATGTTGGTAGCAGTACATTCATCCAGATAAAATCCACCCATCTCTAGCTTCTCCTTTCTTCCCTAAGCCTTATTTGGAGTTCTTTAAAAAGTTTTCTTGCTCTTTATTTTTTGTTTGGCATAATTAAAGCTATCTAGTCTTCATCAATTTTCTCTGGTTTATTTTTTTTAATACTCTTATTACAAAAGCTTTCTAACTTCCCTTTAGTCTGTTTTTTGCAGAGCTTCATTTTTCCAAAGGTTTTCTGATGTCACTGGCATTTTTTTCTGAAGTTCTTAATCACACATCCATGTTTTTTTTTAAAAAATTAACATTTTCATTGAGGAAAATATTGTTATTTTATGACATTCTTACTTTCAAATGTTGATATGTTTACAGAAAACTTTGTTTTCTGATCATTTTGTTGTTGTTTATATGTTTGCAGGTACTAGGTGTTCATTTCTCTGATTTCTTTTTGCCCCACCATCTTTTAAAGGCTTTCTGAATCCTTTTCTTATTTTCAATCTTTTCAGGAGTATTCTCTTCTTTATTTGTTTCCTCATTTTTCAGAATATGAATATTGATGTTCATATACTATGAGTATCTGACTTATTATTTATATTGTACAATGTATATATTTGCAATTATTTGTTTCATACTTTGTCTTAATACAAAGAGGTGGGATAAGGGAGATATATTATACAATTCTTGCTTGCTTGCTTGATTTGCTTTTTTGACATATCTGTTGTTTTTCAGAAGGCTGTTTAACACATGATTTATAGATGACTTAGACAACTATTAAGACTGACTAGTTCAAGCCACTTCACTAACTGGGGTAAAATACATTTTGCACAACCAATAAATCAAGATCTGTAACACCCAAAATTACTTCAACATATGACATATAATATTTCGTAATTTTTTTCTTCCGTGCCTGGCAGTTAAAGTAAATAAACAATTGCCTGCCTTTTATCATTTCTAAAATCTGCTTTAGTAATCATCTGGTTCTTACTCATGGTAGGGTTGGTGTTGTTCCTTACAGCCAAACTGTGCATGAGATTAATTGAAACTTCACCTTCATTATTATTATTATTAACATTATGGTTAATATATTACAATTCAAGCAGCCATCAGTAAACTAAACGCTATGCTGAATACAGGATGTAGAAGATACGCGTGAATGCAGCCACTGACTGAAAATAGAATAGCAACTTTTTTTCTCTCTTCAGGACCTTTCTAAAAGATTCTTGTTCCATTCCAGCAGTGGAATTCAAAGGGAATGAAATCCATTTGGAAGGAACCAAATCAGGGTAGCTAATTAGCAAAAAGAATTCAATTCTAAATAGTTACTTAGGATTATTAGGAATAATAGGGCAATCTGCAAGTCATACAATAAAAATGTAGTAATACTTGACAGTGTGGTGTAGTGGTTAAGGTATCAGGCTAGTGACCAGGAGTTCTAGTCTCATCTTATGCCCAAAACCAGCCACTTTGAATCAGTCACTCTCTCTCAGCCCTAGGAAGGAGACAATGGCAAATTACTTCAGAAACCTTGCCAATGAAAGTGCAAAGACTAATCCAGACAGTTACTAAGAGTCAACTGATTTGAAGCGAAAAAAAATATTTTTTTAATAAATTATAATGAGATTGGGTGAAACAAATAATGAAAATTCATCATGACATTGAGATGTAAACTCTGTCCCCTTTTTGTATGTGCCTCATGATATCAAATGTGGGTAAGGGGCAGAGTGTGTGTTGAATGCCTGTTTCATCATTTTAATCAAGCTGCCAGAGTCTGAATGGCATTTGTAAAGGACCAAGAGTATATCTTTTGAAGCATCATGTCCCCTTAATGTCAATGGGCCTGATTTTTATAACTAAAGGTCTCTGGTTATATAAATTAAATATGGTATAACGAGAGCCAATTGGGTCTAGTTAATAAAGAACTAAAAACCAGGAAGCCATACATTCAAGTCTAACCTTAGCCATGAAAGCCAGCTGGGTGACCTTGGACCAGCCATTTTCTCTCAGCCCAACTCCCCTCACAGGGTTGTGAGGTTGGGGAAAAGAGGAGAAAAGAGGAACACTAGATATGGTCACTGCCTTGAGTTGTTTATAAAAATAATACAGGTGGGATATAAGTTAAATAAACAAAACCATTAAAACAAAAATAAGTAAGCACATGCTGTTTTTTTATTTCAAAATTAAGGCTACCAGAAACATACAACTGACCAACAGAAGTCAACTAAGAGTTGTTTTATGTGTGTGTGTGGGGGTGCAGCCCAAACATGATAACCCTGCCCCAAGTAAAAAAAATTTTTTGCATCATTTTAACTAAATATAAAAAGAGATAGAGAGAGATAGAAAGAGAATTATATTATTTAAAACAAAACCTGTAAACATTCTCACTGTCAGGTAAAGAACAGTTTACAGTGAAAATTGTTCCTTGAAAAATAAATCAATGTGCAATTTCATTTCTGAATGCCTAATTTCATAAAAATGTTGCATTACTTTACGTTTGCAGAAGATTCCTATGAAAACCTGATTAATTAAAAGCTAAGAATAAGAATTTATTCTTTCACTTTGAAGCATTTGGAAGAAATGTAAAAAATTGTCTTACTGTTCAATGGTTAGGATATGAATTTAGCTTTTTAGCAACAGCAATAGCAGTTAGACTTATATATCGCTTCACAGTGCTTAATAGCCCTCTCTAAGCAGTTTACAGAAATCAGCCTATTGCCCCCAACAATCTGGGTCCTCATTTGACCGACCTCGGA
>JANHFO010002338.1:16292-27239 GCA_032468095.1 Pareas carinatus | reverse complement strand
TTAGAATATTAGAATTAGAATATTAGAATTAGAATATTAGAATTAGAATATTAGAATTAGAATATTAGAATTAGAATTAGAATTCTATTCACCAAGTATGTCTGGACACACAAGGAATTTGTCTCCGGTGTACATGCTCTGTACTTACATACAGGCTACAATCGACAAACTGTGATTACAATCCTAAGGCTATCATTGACCAACAATGATTACAGTCATACATTCATGCCGTGTACGTATTAGGTGCATTCATAATCATAAAGTACATGCATCGTGCCGTCATATTATAAAGTGCAATCATCATGTCACAAAACATTTCATCGGGCCGCGTGTCATATTCATATTCACACGGTGTGAATAAGCAGCAGGGAAACCTAAGTCTAGGAAAATGTTAGAAGGAATACTTGGTTTTCCGATGCGGGAGGGCTGTAAGGAGTGGAGCAAGTGGAAGAGAGCCGGTTTGGCCTAGTGGTTAAAATCCGAGGAGACAAGATTAACATATTGTGCCGACACAGTCGATGGATCTCTCCCTGGCCCGACGAAACGGGTGTGGAGAACCCCACCAATGGACAGGCTGAGTAGAGGAAGGGGCGGAGCTTCCTTCACCTGTATGTACAGTTGCGGCCGTGGGACCCTTAAGCGCCTGTTGTAGGTCTTTGGTGCCGTGCTGAGGCCAAGCAGAGACGGGTTTCTCGGGCTTCGGCTGCCCAATGGTTAGAGCGCCTGTTTTGAGTGGGGAGAAAAGACCCGGATTGTAACGAACTCCAGTGGCTTCCATCCACGTCACGCTTGGGGCGGGGGCAGAAGGCAGAAGATCACCTGGACAACAGGCCCTCTTGCGGTCCTGCGGGGAGTCAGCCAGCATCAGCTCCTCCCCGTCTGGGCTCTCAATGAGCATCGCTGTGTAAGGGGTCACGATGTGGTGGTCCAGCGACATCTGCAAAATGGCCTTGGTGATGTTCCTTTTTAAGGCCGCAGAGGGAGCCACGTTCCTGGGTGACATTAAAGACAAGCAAACAAACAAAGGCAACGGCTGCTGAACGGCAATCTTTGGTGTGACTCAATAAACACCCCCCCCCTTGCTTAGCAATGCAAATTCTGGTCCCCTCTGTACTTAGAAATGATACAAAAGCTTCTTTCCCGGTGACATCGAACTGCAAACCAGGGCATATAAAATCTTCGCCAGACCAATTCTCGAATGCAGCTCATCTGCCTGGAATCCACGTTGTGTAACGGGCATTAATACAATTGAACGAGTCCAGAGGTATTTTACGAGAAGGGTACTCCATTCCTCAGCCCGCCATAGAAGACCTTATACCGCCAGGCTCAAAATTCTGGACCGGGACAACCTAGAGCTACGCTGCCTGCGGTCTGACCTAAGCTTAGTACACAAAATTGTCTGTTATAATGTTCTACCTCCCAATGACTACTTCAGTTTCAACCACAATAACACACGGGCGAACAACAGATGCAAACTCAAAGTGAACCGCTCCAGATTCGATGGCAGAAAATGCGACTTTAGTAACAGAGGGGTCCATCCCTGGAACTCTTCCCTGACGATGTTGTCACATCCTCAAACCTCAAAAATCTTTAATCTTAAACTGTCTACAGTGGAACTCACTCCATACCTAACAGGTCTATAAGGGGGCGCGCATAAGCGCACCAGCGTGCCGACCGTCCCTGTCCTACTGTCCCCATTCGTTCGTACACATTTGTTATTAGCATATGCTTATACCTGTCTAACCCTACATGTTTATATACTATGTTCCTACTTATACTTGTTTTTCTCATATAGGCTTGACTAAATAAATAAGTAATAAACCTGTGGCTCAGCGACTAAAATATTAGCCTAACAAGTAATCCAGCCCAGGTTCGAATCCCATCCAGGGTATGACTTACTGATGAAAGGTCATAAGCTAGAAATGGCCATCCAAGACTCTCTTTCTTTCTTTGCCAACTTGTAAAACTTCTTGCTGTAATGAAAAAGTGGGTTGCCTAGCAACAGACCTGCTAAAGCCCTTAGTCTGGGGCTGAAAGGCAAAGGGAGCAGTTCACTCCCTTCTGTACTCTGAAAAAAACAACAGGTGCCTCATAAAAAAAACCCTGATCGATCCCCTGGTACAAGCCAACAAAGAGAGGGAGAACCTGTGGCTCAGTGGCGGAGACATCAGCCTCACCTGTCATCCAGCCCAGGTTGGAATCCCATCCAGGGTCTGACTCGCTGATGAAAGCTAATAAGCTAGAAATGGATATCCAAGACCTCCTTTCTTTCTTTGCCAGCTCGTGAAACTTCTTTGCTGTCTATAATAAAGTGTGTTGCCTAGTGATGGCCTGCTAAAGCCCCTAGTCTGGGGCTGAAAGACAAAGGGAGTAATTTACTCCCTGCTGGATTCAGGAAAAAAAACCAGGTGCCTTGCCTCATAAAAAAAAGCCTGACAAAATAGATTGACCGAAGTCCCGCTGCGGGTGTCACCTAGCTTGATGACAAAACGTTCGGAAGCTTAACCGCAAGCCTGGAGAATGAACAAACCACAACTGATGCTAACTGTAGTTGTAAGGCAATGACTACCTATATGTCTTGCTGGTTGCTATTTACTTTCTCTTCCGTTTCTTTCCCAGCCTCCTCTCTCACAACGCTGCTTGATCCCCTTACTGAAATGACACAATAACTGCGGTGGGATGGTGCCGTCCCCTCTCGCGTCCAGGCGGAAGGGTTTGTGCAACTTCAAGATGAATTCCAGCTAGCCATCCTTATCCTTTCCTTGGCTTGGCACAGAGTTGCCGCTGCCTTCTTCTAAGGCGTAGGTGTCAAACACAAGGCCCACGGGCCAAATCTGGCACTTGACCTCCTTGAATCGGCCCACGGGGCCATCCTGGAGACTAGTGGGGCACTTTTCCAAGCCACCAGTGGCACGAGGGGGGGCGGCAGTGGTGTGTAGGGCCCAAGGGGGGATCAGTGGCATCCATGGGGGGGTCGGCAGTGCCTGTGGCGGGTCAATGGCGCCTGTAAGCGGGTTGCAGGGGGGTCGGTGGTACACACACACTGGGGGTGGGGTGTCGATCTCCAGCGACAGCAGCAGCAGTGGCCGCAACCCTCAATGAAATTGAGTTTGACACCCCTGTTCTAAGGTATTACATTGATTTCCCATTCCTTGGATTTCTTTGTGGTCTCCCATCCGCCTCTGACCTTGCTATACCTTTCAGGCGCTAACAGGATTGGCCAAAGGGTGCTATCTAAGCTAGACGATACCTTGAAGTGTAAACTACGGGGTAGAATAAGTTTACATAAACTAGTAAACCATATAAAAATCAAATTCCTATTAGGTTTTAAACTGGTTTTATATTTGATCCTAAATCAGCCACTGAAATTATTGTTTTTTATATTGCTTTTAATGTGTTGTTTGTGCATTTGTTGTAATTGTTTTTATCTGGCTGTACACCACCCTGGGTCCCTTCGGAGAGAAGGGCGGTATAAAAATACAATAAATGAATGAATGAATGAATGAATGAATGAATGAATGAATGAATGAATGAATGAATGAATGAATGAATTTTAAAACTAGCCAGGATTAAGACATTCTGCATCTGCTTGCCTTGTGAATTGGATCATCACAGTGGGTACAACACAGTGGGTTTAAGAATAACCACGTTCTCTCAGATACATGCTGACCAATCCAGTCTTCCCTTCTTACCTCTCAGCCATGAGCTGGTTGACAGTCAGGTAGGCCCACAACTTTTCCGTGAATTTGGGATCGGCATGTTCATCCTTGTTCAGGAAGTCATCCAATCCCTCAACATCTGCCAGAGTCTCCAAGATTAACTGTGCATTGGACTGATTGAAAAACAAAACCAGAGAAATATCCCATGTAGAAGCTAGCAAAGGCAACCTCGGCATTTCGGAACTTCTTACAATTCGCTAAAATGATTACAGATAATCCTCAATTTAGGACCACAATTGACCACCACCCTCCGAATTTCAAGACAGTTGTGAAGTGAGCTTTGACCCATTTTACAACCTTTCCTGCTACAGTTGTTAAGCAAACCATTGCAGTTGTTAAGTCAGTGTGACAGTTGTTAAGTGAATCTGGACTTCCCCATTGACTTTGCTTGTCAGAAGGGTGCAAAAGTAGATCATGTGACCGCGGAACACTGCGACCGTCGTAAGTACGAGGTCAACTTGGAAAAAAAAACATCTCCGTTTGGTCATCCCCGACAGACACTCGCAGATACAGAACTTTGATTATACACATTAGAAAAATTACAAGATGACATTCCTTTTCGACATCATCGCCATTCCAATGGAGGCCCTTGTCATAACATCTTGCAAGGTTTGAAATTCCTCCTGCAAAGAAATCTCCCTCCTGGGCAGGAAGCTGCCCTGGTACAGCATCGTGAAGCTCATTGTCATCCTCGAAGTGCAACAAAAGCGTTTGGGCATGCTGACTTCCGGTGTGGTGCTGGTGCACGATAATGCTCGCCCGCATACCATTAGATGCACCCAAGAACATTGGGAGCAGTTCCAACGCTGGGATGCTTTTGATCATCCTCCCATAGCCCAGATTTGGTGCTGAACGACTCCCACCTCTTCTGGCTTCTTTCCCAGGAGGGAAATTTCTTTGCAGGAAGAATTTCAGACCTTGTAAGAACTTCTGACAAAGGCATCCATGGGAATGGTGATGATGTCAAAAAGGAATGTCATGTAGTTTTCTAATGTGAAAATAAAGGTTCTTTATCTGTGAGTGCCTGTCATGGATAACCAATTGGACCTTTTTTTCTGAATTGCCCTCATATTTTTTACTAGCTTATATGACACCTTAAGGGTTTTTACTGAGGGGGTTGAGTGAGTGACCCCATTTTATCATGGGAGCATCTGGGATGGGGGGGATTTTTCAGAGCCCCATCCCTCTCTCTCTCCCAGCCAAACCTACCTCACCTTTGTGTGGGGATAAAATGGGACACCCTCACGTCAACCGCCTTGAACTGCTGAAGAAATAGAAACAGACCAATGATAAGAGTTAGCACTCATACAATATCAAAAGGAATAGATAAGATTTTGCAAACAATATTTTTTTTGGGGGGTGGAATTTTTATAATGATTTCTGAAATTTTCAGAACGGCTTCACGCCTCTCCACATTGCCTGCAAAAAGAACAGAATTAAAGTGATGGAACTCCTGCTGAAGCATGGCGCCTCTATTCAAGCTGTCACGGAGGTGAGACATCTTTGCACCCATGTCCAGGTTTAGTTAAATAAAGTCATTCTTCAGCATTTGGAGCCAAAGAGCTCAAAAAAAGATTCTCAGTAAACACGATAGCCATTCTTCTATTGCCTTGGTTGATATTTCTGTTTGATAATTTTAATAAAGCAAAGTCTTTTGGCAAAATCCTTACATTCAGCAATTCTTGAGAAACCCTGAAGAGCTGCATCCAAAATTCACCCAGAAAAGACCTCAATCTCCTGGTCTTAGGTTATGGCCATCAATGGAGACACAACAGTTTGAGCTGGAGTCAATTTTCACCACAAATTTTTAAGATACAACGATATTTGGGGAAAAAAACTCAGTTTGGTTATCCATGACGGACACTCACAGATCCAGAACTTTTATTATTATGCACATTAGAAAGCTATAGCATGACATGACTTTTCGACATCATTGCCATCCAAATGGAGGCCCTTGTCATCGCGTCTTGCAAAGTCTGAAATTCCTTCTGCAAAGAAATCTCCCTTCTGGGAATGAAGCCACCCTGTAACAGCATCGTGAAGCGCATGGCCATCTTCGAAGTGGTGCAACGCAGTTGTCGGGGCATGCTGACTTCTGATGTATTGTTGGTTCACGATAATGCTTGTCTGCACACTGCTAGATGCACCCAAGAATATTTTGGAGCAGTCCTAGCATTGAAATATTTTCAATCACCTCCTCTCATAGTCCAGATTTGGCGTTGAGCGACTCCTGCTTCTTCTGACTTCCTTCCCAGGAGGGAGATTTCTTTGCAGGAGGAATTTCAAACCTTGAAAGACATGATGACAAGGGCCTCCATTGGAATGGCAATGATGTCAAATAGTAATGTCATGTTGTAGTTTTCTAATGTGTAGAATAAAAGTTCTGTATCTGTGAGTGTCTGTCATTGAGAACCAAATGGAGGTTTTTACCCCAAATTGCCCTGGTAGTTTATACTGCCATCAAACCAAACTAGAAAAGCAAACTCTCATTGCCACATAGGTGAAGTGAAATATTGTGTTCTCTGTGATGCACACAAAGACGCAAGTGTGCTCTTGCCTGAATGCTTGAATTTGATCTGATTGTGGGGCCCTTTTCGACTTCCTGCTTCTGTCTTCTTCAACTTGCTCTGAGCTATAGAAAAGCCACCTTCTGGGGTGCCGGGGTTTTGCAATCTACGTGCACAGAATGCAACGAAAGATTTCTTCCTACATCGATGTACGTCCGCCCTGAGTCCTTGGAGAGGGGCGGCATATGAATAGGATTAAATAGATGTGCAGAATGCGGCCTTTAGAATGAACGGTTACGTTTTGAACGTGCCCACAGGATGGCCCCGTAATATTGGCAAGAGCCAGTGTTGTATATTTTTGCAGCCACCAACCATCAGGGGTCCCAGAAAAGCTAAGGAGGCTGCCCGCCCCCCCGAGCATTCAGTTCCTGGAGATGTTCTGCTAACGCTTTGCGCATATTCTGCCCATCATTCCAGCCCAGCCATGGTTCGTTTCTTCTCTCTGCTTATTTTTTCAGTCGGGTTTGACTCCCATCCATGTTGCTGCCTTCATGGGACATGTAAATATTGTTTCACAGCTGATGCACCACGGAGCTTCTCCCAACACAACCAATGTGGTAAGTGCCAGGGTGGACCTTTCATTAGTGGGCAGCTTGGCGGCCTTCTCCCTCTTTGTCTCCCTTGGCTGGGCTGTTTTCTGAGGCAGAGATAATAAAACCTTGCCTGGAACCAAAGTTGTAAACCTCCAGTTGTTGGTTTTTCTGCCAACCCAGCACAACTGGCAGCCACTCGCACCATCTTTGGAGTTCTCCCAGCTCTGGATTTCAGAAGAAGGAAAGACTTCTCCTTAGAACCTTGCTTTTTTTAAATTGTATTGATTTATAATATAACATACAAAAAGAAATACGAAATCTAATAATGAGAAAAATAGGAAAGGAAACAGGGAGAAGAGAGGGAAAGAGAAGGGGAAAAGGCACCGATTTCCGACTCCCTTTGGTGCAGTAGAATACGGCAACAGCATCGAATCTCAACTTTTTACTTTCACACAATAGTTCAGACAGTCGCATCCATAACAACGAATCCATCTAATGGGTAAAACACAAAATCAAAGTTTCATTTTTTTTCCAACCTCAAGCACAAAATTCAGAACTGGTTTCCAGGTAGATACAAACGTTTTTACAACTTTTTCTTTGATCAAGATGGTCCATTTCACCTTCTCTGTTAACTCCGTCAGCTTTTGTTGCCATTCCTCCATTGTTGGAATCGTAGAAGCCTTCCATTTTTGTACATAAAGTAGTCTTTCTACTGTCAACATATATGAGGGCAATTCAGGGGAAAAACTCCGTTTCGTTATCCAGGACAGACACTCGAAGATACAGAGCTTTTATTATACAAATTAGAAAAGTACAACATTGCATTCCTTTTCAACATAATCATCATTCCAATGGAGGCCCTTGTCATAACCTCTTACAAGGTTTGAAATTCCTTCTGCAAAGAAATCTCCCTCCTGGGAAGGAAGCCACCCTGGAACATCATCGTGAAGCACATGGGCATTGTCGAAGTGGTGTGATGCAAACGTCAGGGCATGCTGACTTCCGCGGTGGTGTTGATTCACGATAATGCTTGCCTGCACACCACTAGACACCCCCAAGAATCTTTGCAGTAGTTCAAATGTTGGGATGTTTTTGATCACACACACACCCCGCTCCACATAGCCCAGATTTGACACCGAACTACTCCCACCTCTTCTGACTTCATTCCCAGGAGGGAGATCTCTGTGCGGGAGGAATTTCAAACCTTATAAGACGTGATGACAAGGGCATCCATTGGAATGGCGATGATGTCGCAAAGTCATGTCATGTCGTAGTTTTCAAATATGTATAATCAACATTCTGGATCTGCAAGTGCCTGTTATGGATAACCCAACGGAGGTTTTTTTTTATGAATTGAAGTGAAGGTTTTCCTTTTCTCTCTTGGGCTACGAAAGGCCAAAACAGCTTTTCTCTCTCTAAGTCTTAGCCAGATTTCTACATATCCTGATTTGTGCCACAAAGAGAAGGTTTGTGCATGACCACAGGCACCTCCGGTCTGTGAGAAAGTCTCTATTTCTTGAACGTCTTTTTGAAGCAGCCCTGTCTGTGGAGCTGATTCCACTCAAATCTGAGTGCCTTTCAACCCCCCAAAGGAAGAAGAGAAACTTTGAAAACCAGAGTGGTTTTTGGGACGAATTTGTTCTCCCAAAGCTGGCGAGAGAAGAGCTGTTTTTGTTGTCCTTTTGCTACCGTCTGCCACAGGCCATTCTTTGCGAGGCACAATGCCGTGAGAAGTGAGCCACAGCCATGGAAAAACGGGCACACTCGGCACCATCTGTGCTACGGGCAGAATTTGCTTTCAACTACAGCCATTGCTCCAAACGTGCAGCTTCCCCTCTTCAGATTCTTGCTGTCCTTGCCGTTTCTCTAGTGATCGATCCTTTGGTTTGACGTGCATGACGCTCCGCAGATGGTTAATAGCCTTTTTGATTATTACTATTGATTTGTTTCGATTGGCCCAGCTGTGAGTTTGCCTGCTGACGTTTGGATCCCTCAGCCACAAGAGCAGAGCATCAAATTGGGGATGGGGACGGACCTTCAGACATGAAGGTCCAAAGCTTGACTTAATCCCATGGATTTATCCCATGGAAAACCTCATTTCAAGACAAGAATGCCTTAATTCCTCACTTGACACCTCTCCTTGTTAAAAAAACGGTGGCGTTTTCATTTGGCAAAGAGCAAAACCCTTGTGTGCTTTCAGGGCTGGAAAGGAAATCGATCCTGGAATACTTTTACTTTGTGAGGGATAGACAAGTCAAAGATGGCCTGGTTTTACATTCTGATCCCAAAGAGCTCCGTTGTTGCTGCCCTGTTTCCCAGAAAATAAGACCTCACTGGAAAATAAGGCCTAGCCCTGTTTTTTCAGAATGCTTGCAATGGAAGCCCCAACCCAAAAATAAGCCTCAGTTCAGATCTGCAGCCATACGGACACATTTAGTACCATAATTCCCCCCAAAATAAGACCTAACCAGAAAATAAGCCCTCATGCTCTTTTGGAGCAAAAATTAATATAAGATCCTGTCTTTTTTGTGGAAAACAAGGTGATAACACCTTCTCTTCCTTTCATTCTTCATCCTAACCTCTTGACGATGCTTTCCATCGACAGAGGGGAGAGACAGCCCTGCATATGGCCTCCAGAGCCGGCCAGTCAGAAGTGGTTCGGTGCTTAGTTCAAAATGGAGCTCAGGTGGAAGCTAAAGCCAAGGTAAGCATCTTCTCCGCTTCTTCTGTGCTGCGGGAGGCCTTCAGCCCCTCTGCATTCGTTCGTTCATTCATTCATTCATTCATTCATTCATTCATTCATTCATTCATTCATTCATTCATTCATTCACTCATTCACTCATTCACTCATTCAATATTCATACATACAGACGGACAGACAGACCCCTCACATTCTAGACATCAACTGTTCAATTTATTCCCTCCAGATATGAGTATAGGGCACGTCATGCCAAAACTACTAGACACAAGGACAGTTTGTCTCCCCCAGGCCATCGCTCTGCTAAACAACCAATTCCTACAACACGGTCTAACTACCTAGTAGGGCTGTGTCACTATTATCCTTCTCATCTTTCCTATGATCTATTTTCTAATTTTATATGACAATAACCTTGTGGCTTGTACTTTACAATTTATAATAATTGTCTTATTTAGTATCCTAGTATGACTCACTTTGATTGCTTACTTAGTATCCTATGACTATTGCTGAGGGTTATATAAATCTAAATAAATAAATAAATAAATAAATAAATAAATAAGGGTTGTATCTGATGATTTATGATGAATATATTTTATGATTATGGGGATCAGGGAATGCTCCCATGTAACCCTCCTCCTGCGCGAGCTGCACTGGCTTCCCGTGGCCTTCTGGGTGCAGTTTAAGGTGTTAGTTACTATCTTTAAAGCGCTCCATGGCATAGGGCCAGGGTATCTGCAGGAGTGCCTGCTGCTGACAATTACGTCCCACATACCAGTCCGCTCCCACAGAGTGGGTCTCGTTCAGGTGCCGTCAGCCAGACAATGCCGGCTGGCGGCCCCCAGGGGTAGAGCCTTCTCTGTGACAGCGCCAACCCTATGGAACGAGCTCCCTCCGGAGATTCGGATGATTGCTGATCTCCGGGCCTTCCGCCATGCCCTCAAGACTCATCTTTTCATCCAGGCCGGGCTGTCCTGATCCCCAGGGTTTTTAGAAGTGTCGGTTCCTTGGGGAGGGGTACTAGTGGGGTTTTAGTGGGTCTCAGTGGGTTTTAAATTTGAATGCTTTTAATTGACGAACTAGCCGCCCAAATTTAATACATTTTAATGTATTTTAATATTGTATAATATGGTTTTTAGTTGGCTGTGCACCGCCCTGGTCCTTTGGGAGAAGGGTGGTATATAAATTTAAAAATAAAATAAAATAAAAATAAATAAAATAACTTATCACTCGTAGCTTATATGTACATTGAGAGTCTATGCACTGGAGGCAAATTCCTTGTGTGTCCAGTCACATTTGGTCAGTAAAGAATTCTATTATATTCTGTTCTGTTCTATTCTATTCTTCATTCCATTTTTCCATTCCATATTCCATATTCCATATTCCATATTCCATATTCCATATTCCATATTCCATATTCCATATTCCATATT
>JANHFO010002335.1:137954-157836 GCA_032468095.1 Pareas carinatus | reverse complement strand
AAGGCTGTGATGCTGGGAAAGATGGGAGGCCAAAGGAGAAGGGGACAGCAGAGAATCAGATGGCTGGATGGTGTCACCGATGCAACAGGCATGCGTTTGTGCAGACTATGGGAGGCTGTGAGGGACAGGCCTGGTGGACTATGGTCCATGGGGTCGCAAAGAGTCGGACACAACTTGGCGACTGAACAACAACAACAAAAGTAATACATAATAAGAGTAGTAATGAAATGGGTACTTCTAAAGTGATTAAGCAAGAAAGTGATATTGGCCAGTATATATTTTAATCATAAAGAAGATAAGCACAGGTTATATTCAAGTCGGCATAGATATAAAGGGTGACACTGTAGTTTTAAAAGCCTGGTTGGAGAATATCATTTAGTTATACATTTATTATTTAAATATGTGTTCTGCCTTTCTCCAATAATGCTTACTGTGATTAATAATAACAGTTATAATAACATGTAAAAACAAAAAAAGCAAAAAAATTTTCCCAGGAACAGCAGTAATAACATCCAGACAGTGAAATACACATTTTTAAAAAGTTTCAACACATTTATTTGTATGAAGTTAGGTCAAAGACTATCAAACTAAAATGTGCAGATAAAGTTATCTGACATTGAAATAACAGAATTCAACAGCAAAACATTCTGCAGCCTGAAGCGCCTCTCCTTGAGCTTCCCTCTGATCCATGTGCCTTGGATGTTAGTACGGTAGGCAGAATGGGCTTTTTTTTAATTAAAAAAACAAGCCAACATCTGCATCAGAAGGCTTTGAACCAATCAAAACCAACCCCAGTCATTGGCAGTTGCTCAAGATTAGCTTGTCCTGAGAATCATTTTTTTCCTTGCTTCATTTGTAAGTGCACGTGGGGTGGGGTAGGAGACCAAGGAGAGTCAATTGATGATCTGTGCACTGGGGCATTGTGGCACAAGCCGCATGATTTACATACTTGCGTCCAATGTTAGGATTCAAAAACAAAAGATTATGGTTTGGGTCATAATATATTTCATCGCTTTGTTGCCACTGTGGCTTGTATCACATGCCAAATTCTTCACTATAGGGTTTGGGGAATTGTTTGTGGGCTGGTTTTTTTTTAAAAAAATTTAGAGCAATGCTGCAGTTCTTTGGAGTTTGTGCACAGTTAATTGGGGTAGGATATTTTTCATGACTTCGCTTACTAGATAGTCCTGTTAAATGTAGAATATATCTTCCCTTCCTCAGCTCCAGCCACTTCAGAAAACACCGAGCACTTAGAGATGTCACTGGGACACCCTACTCACTGCAGGCTGCAACTACAATCTATAAAGCGCTTGCCTTCTGAAATCTGGATGCCTATCACCCTGCTCACAAAGAACTAGCTGTTGTCCCAAGCCTTGGACTAGAGTGGCTGGAGCTCCCTATACAAGATGGTAGATACTGATGGAAAGTTTGGAGGTAACTGACAAGTTTGCCATCGTGTTCTTTTTCATTCATTCCAGTTTGATTTTGCTATTTATTCTTGTCTATGTGTATTATTTTTATACAGCCTGGTATATTATTTATTTTATTTTTTATTTTTTAATTTTAATTACATTTCTATACCGCCCCTCTCCCAGGGGACTCGGGGCAGTATACCGCCAGAAATAAAAACACAGAAATACAGTCATACAAAATTAAAACCCATTAAAAGAATTATACAGACTGGCCTAAACTAAAAAATTTCCAGATAAAATTAAAAATTAAAAACCCCAATTAAAATACCAAATATAAAAGAGGGACCACCCAGTGTAACTTGAAGCTTAGCAACATCAAATTCAATACAATAAATAATAAATCTATGTCTCCTGAAATACAGACTGTCCCCACTCCAGGAAAAAGCCAATATCTAAGCTAGGTTCCACAATTCTGTACCATTCCTATTTGCTAGATTACAACAACTCATTTCATCCCTTGCTATGGGTATTGGAATTGCCATGCTGCCAGATGAAAATTAAACTCAACTAAAGAATGTCATTTAAGCACTCTGTCTATGAATTTGCTGCATGGAGCTCACAACTATTATTTCAGTTTTTATTTGATCTCTTCACGTTAAGAATGGTGAGCTGCTTAATTAGTGTGCCAGTGTCTTTCTATCAGATTAATCCGTCAAACTGTTCCTTGTGCAAATAAAATGCCTGTTTTGCAAAGTGCCCTTTTTCTGGTAAAAAATCACACTGGAAAGAAATTGGAACCATTTTCTAAGCTGCCCAAACAAGAATTTTTCTGCAGGAAACAAAAATGATTGATGAAAAAGATCCCTTGGCATTTTGCCCAGACAGGAATCAAGTCAATAATTAATTAACTGCTAACAACCTAATTTTGGAAAAAAAGAAATCATTTCATTAAGACAGCAAAAATTATTCTGAAATGGTAAAAGGGAGAATAATTGTATTTGCTCAAAAGGTTTTTTATTCTTATCCTTCCTATTCTTTCTGAACACTAAGATTTATTATCAACTGGTAGTAAAACGGTTTCCTAAAAGATCTTTCAACAGTTCAGCAGTTTTTCTTTTTCTTCTGCTTGCTGACATTTTATAATTTAATAAGATGGGCTAAAAGAACCATGCTGTATCATTAGTTTAATATTCATTTTGCTATCCAGTACACAATGTCTAAGATTTATGCATCTGGTGAAGGGATACAAGTTTTTCTCTGTGCTCATAGCACAGATTGAGCAACTCGCCATCCTCTCATAGTATATTAAAAAAGGCCTTAGAAAGTCCTCCAAGAAAGTCCTCCAAGAAAAGAAACCGCCATTACAGATTCTACTGAAGGAGCAATTCGCTGCAATTTGACAGAAGTATAAGTCAACTCATTACTCACAGTCAACTCCTACAGATTTGTATGACAGTAACAGTTTCCAGAAAGGGGAAAATGCAAACCAGTAAGGAAATCATAAGTAATAATTGGGGTTAAACAGTTTTTAACACACTGACATTTGTGAACATGGGGGATTTCAATTCAGCAGAAGATTTTCTGTTCTCCTGCAAGGGTCTAGGGTCTGTCTTGGGGAAATCACAGAATAGCATGCCTTCTCCGCTGTTAGCAGGTGCCAGAAGTGATATTTCCACCAGCAGAAGTCTGAGAGTGGAATCTTTGCAACTGATTGCCCTATGCAGGCATTCTGACTCCTCGCATGAGGGCTAAAAGGATGGTGGAGGTGAGGAAATGCATGCACTTTGCCCTCATCTAAGCACACCTGCATACAACATTTGGCTATCTTGCATCTGACATGTAAGATGATCAGAACTGCACAATGGAGCTTTTGTTTATGCACCGTTTTCTGCATTCATTAAAAGTCAAACTAGACACAGCTTTGGTTTCTATTTGATGTATTCTGTGCAGTTGTTTAGAAAATCAAAGAAACAAATTATTTCCCTAACTTAAATCCTTTTGCCAGGACACTTTTTGTTCCATGAATAGCTTGGGTTTTACCTCACACAATTGCTTGGCTGATAAAATATGCAATCATTTTCTGTATTCAATCATTTTCTTTATGCTATTTGCTAGGAAGATAGTAAAAATGATAAAATGCAATATGCTGCGCATTGTTTAACGCTCTTATTCTTTTACACAGTTTTGCTCTAGGAAATGAATTAACTATTTCAAATTGTAGCTTTTGCCTCAGAATGCTTCCTGGTGCGTTGGGTTTCCTAAAGGTAAATCTCATACACTCTGTTTATCTGCAGAAACAAAGGTATCAGTTTCTGAAATGTTTTCCCATCTCTTCAGTTCCCAAGTCATGAATCACACCAGATAAAGACCAGATAGACACATTTGGGGGTGGGGGGAACCAAATCCGTGAGTTACAGAACTCCTAAGTAAATTTTACCAAGCTGAATCACAAACAGTCCACTCCCTTCTGTGATCCTTCTTCAAACATTTCCTTCATTTACGTGGGGTGCACTTCCTGAAAACAACAAACGACTTGATGAGTTATCTTCTCATTAAGACCTGTGAAAATATGACTTAAGCAACAGAATGGTCAATGCCTGGAACTCACTACCTGAAGATGTTGTTACATCCTCAAACCTCCAAAAGTTTAACCTTAGACTGTCTACAGTGGACCTCACTCCATAACTAGGAGGTCTGTAAGGAAGCATGCATAACTGCACCAGCGTGCCTACCATCCCTGTCCTACTGTCCCCACTTGTTTGTACTCATTTATTATATATATGCTTATATATGTTTATAACTATATGTTTATATAGTATGTTCTTACTTGTACTTGTTTTTCTCATAAAGCTTGACTAAAATAAATAAAATAAAAAATAAGCTGCCAAATGAGTTGGAATGCTTCCTTTAACAAGACTTTTCCTCCTCCTTTGGTCTATCTTGTACTGACTTGGATTTTGCCAAACCTTTTGCCACTTCTAAGGCCTGGAATACAAACAGTCAACTTGAATTTTAACCCACTAAATTTGCATACTATGAAGCTATGCTGTGTGTGACTACAAAAAATGGTTTATGATTATAGACTCAGCTTGTTCTATTATCCTTTGGGAAGACAGATGCATTTTGCCTCCTTTGCTCTTCACCTTCTACATTGTTCACTTATTTGTATCAAAAGCATCACAATTAAAATAAGGCATACTGTATGACATAAAATTTAAAATATCAAATACAAGATTAAAATTCATGCAAATTAGCAGATCTTGCCCAGAAACACATTCGGCTGTTCCCTTATAACTCGCTAATCCTTTCAATCCAGAAATATCAGAAGCGCAGCGAGGTGCTCATTTCTACCTAACCTCTATATTAATGATATTGTAAAATGGTTAAATAAACCGAATTGCCACTTTAATGATGATACTTTAATCCTCTTCAGGACACCTGTTAGCTCTTAAATAAGCCTTGAAAGACCTTGTCCAGCATTGTAATGACAAACTGGTCATAAACTACCAAAAAACTAAGTTTTGGTCATTGCTAAAAGGCCAAAACTCTGTTCATGGTATCTTAATGTACATAATATAGAACAAGTAACCACCTTTATGTATCAAGGTGTGATCAAACATGCCACGGGATGAAGAAAAGCTCATTGTGAATTTTCATATCAAAAGATCAGCTAATACTATTCTTAAATTTTTAAACACAAAGGGAGGATACTACGAGGGCAATTCGGAAAAAAATCTCCATTTGGTTATCAATGACAGAACCTCGCAGATACATGACATTAGAAAACTACTACTTTACTTTTTGACACAATCACCATTCAAATTGAGACACTTGTCATAATGTCTTACAAGGTTTGAAATTCCTTTTGCATTCCCTCCTGGGAATGAAGCCACCTGTAACAGGATTGTTAAGCGCATTGCCATTATAGAAGCAGCGTGACGCAAGCATCGGGGCATGCTGACTTCTGGTGCAGTGTTGGTTCACGATAATGCTTGCCCACTAGATGTACCCAGGAACTTTTGGAGCAGTTCCGTTGAGATGTTTTTGATCATTCCCCCTATAGTCCAGATTTGGCACCGAGCAATTACAACCTCTTCTGGCTTCATTCTCAGGAGGGAGATTTCTTTGCAAAAGGAATTTCAAACCTTGTAAGGTATTATGACAAGTGCTTCAATTTGAATGGTGATTATGTCAAAAAGTAATGCAATGTTGTAGTTTTCTAATGTGTATAATAAATGTTCTGTATCTGCGAGTGTCAATGGAAGTTTCCCCCCCCAAAATGCCCTTGTATGTTCCTGCCACAATTAAGCTTTTTCAGGCCAAATTGTTAGCACGGTTTCTTTATGGGATCCTGCTTCAGCTTCTTGGTTTACATCTTTAGAAAGAGTTCAAACCAAATTTATTAGAACAATTCCCAGATACCTTATTGTCTTTCAAATCACTGGAGAAAGGACTGATAAAACTTGAAGCAAGAATCTGCATAGTTTCCTTAAATCATTGGCTAAAATTTAATTTCAGTTCTCAAGGTCTTGCACCAGTAATCCTTCAAGATAAATTCTCCTCTTCATGAATCAAGGCTGTGAATTCAACCTTGTTAAACTAGGTTTTTCTCCATCCTTAGTACCCAAAATGGACTATGATCAGGCAAAAAACAAACACTGAGACAAAAGGTAGAGGACATAGAAAAGCAAGTGGACTTAGACAAAGCTCTATTGTTTCTGGCTCCAGATTATTTCTTTCTATCTATCTATCTATCTATCTATCTATCTATCTATCTATCTATCTATCTATCTATCTATCTATCTATCTATCTATACCTACATACCTACATACCTATCCTGTCACCCCTGCCAGTTAGAGGTAGCAAATCATGGAAAACCTTTTCACTGGCACAATATCATGGGTTTCCATCAGCAGTTCTGGATGGCAACCATAAAGGAATATGATTGGTTGAAAAGTTTTGTCCCTGTGATTCTGAAGAGATGGAAATCTCTGGACATGTCTTTCTTCACTGCTCTTTTTATAAAGACATTCAAACAAAAATTATTTTCCTGATAATTTATTTATTTTATTTATTTATCTATTAGATTTTTATACCGTCCTTCCCTCCGAAGGGACTCAGGGCGGTGTACAGGCAAATAAAAAATTAAAATTAAAATTAATAGGTATCCTAGTCTTGCTGACACCATTTCTCTTCAGTGGCTGCCTAAGGACAGATGGATCATAATCACAGCCCAAGTAGCTAGATTCTGCACAGCAGCAATAAAAATTCATCAGAACCTGATGAATAATCCACTGTAGTTATTTTAAACAATTAATGCATTAAATCTTTCAGCATTAACACATTTTGCATTTTAGTATCTAATGACTTTAGGCCTTCACAATTTAAGGACTAATACTATATTATAGCTTAGGTTTTGTTCTTGTATAAGTGCAACTGAAAGGATATCAAATTATGAATTTTAACATAGATTTTATTTGTTATTATTATTTTATTCTAGAATTTTTAACTAGATACTTCTTGAGTATTTTTAATTGTACTGGTCTTTTACTTTGTCAAGCATTTGACTTTGACTACTAATTAATTATTCAATAAAATCAGAGATGGTTACTTGCAAAACTAGCCTGAGGTTTTATGATTAGTAACAGATGTAGTTAATCTTAGGAAATGACAATCTTTGATACTCTTCCTGAACATATTAAGATTTCACTTTTGTTTAGAAAACAAAAATGCAATCTGCAGACATATGGATTAGTGTCTTGTATGCATGTAACAAAAATAAAACATTTAAAAATGCAAATAAGTTAATGTTGATCTACTATTGTATATTCTTTGCTCCTTTGGACTTTTTAAAAATGATCTGCTATTGCTTTTCCCAAGGAATGGAAAGCCATAAATGATAAACAGCTTAATTTTCTTAACTAGAATCCTACATTTTTTAAAAAATTATTGTTAATAAATTATTTGGGAGAAAATGTTTTGAATAAGTGGGCATTTAGCAAAAATAGTATTTGAGGGGGAAACTCTTCAATGTGCAGTAATGTAATGTAACATACAACATGAATTTACATGTTTTGTGCTGCCATTTTAGCTACTTTAGAATATGCATTATTGTGTACACCCTGTTTGCTAATAGAATGGCATCTGCCAGGAGAATAACTTCTATCAGATATCTTTCAATGCCTTCCATCTGCTTCAGAGAATCTTTTGGAGATTCCCAAAAATATTCTTCTCATGGAGATACTACAAGGGGAACAGAAGTAGGAGCAGAAACACAAGCACTGAATTCTGGATGTAATATATATACATAGCCTTTGACAGAAATGTGAGGATGGTGACCATGATGGTACAACTGAAACTGTTTTTATGCGTTTTGCAAATAAAAATGGATTAAGCTTTGATCACATGATTGTGGCTACCATTTTTTTTAACCCTGGATATCCCTGGACTTCAAGCAGCTATGCCATGGCTTGTAGAATAATAGTAATATCCCAATATGAGGTATTTATTTTATTGCAATGAAGCATTAATGCTCGGTACTCAAGTACAGGAATGTCTGGTATACGATGGTGATTTCTCCAGCAAAATATGTCAATAAACATAGTTTTTAAAATAAGTGATCAAAATCAATACTGTACACATGTGCTTGTACGGCATTCTATGAGTAAAAAAAATCAATCAATACATTCATCCTTTAAATTTAGTTCTAAATGTTCATCAGAACTATGAGAATTAATAATACAAATAAAGTGATAGATGGGAGGGGAAATTCACCTACAATTCCGAGAGTGTAGAAAGAAGCCTCACTTGTCACACCAATGTTTTTTACTACATTAAAGTCTGTTTTCATTATTTGACTTGGATTTCCCTTGGCATGGACTCGATCATTAATTTTTGCTAATGATTTGTGACTTTAAAAAGTGTAAAGCAAATGGCAACAGAATGAATGCGAGTTTTTCATTTGCAAACCTGTCATCCCTTTTCTGGAAGAAACATAACCCCTTCCCCCCTATTTTCCCCACTCTCCTTCGAGAGTAGTCTCCTAAAAAGGTAGAGTTCTTCCCTATGGCTGTTTTCCAGTCCTTTCTCTTTACTGTTTACTTTAACGCTATTACTTTCTTGTTGGCACAATAAAGAAGAAAACTGCTAATGGAAAGCAACAAATTTATCATTTGGGATTCTACAACTGTTATTTTACTTTACCTCAATGATTGAAAAGCAACCTCAGAGTGATTGTACTCCTAGGCAGGTCCTGCTTTCCTGAGGTCATTGTAAGTTGGCCCTGTATGAAATTAAAATTTAAAAAATTCCCACTGCAGAGTAAAAGAAAACCATGGGAAAATAGATACTGTTTTTCATGGCTCAACGAGACATTGTTAAAAGATATTTAACATTTCCAGAAAAACAGCTCATTCATCTCAGCAAATGAATATGATTTGTGGTCAAGAATGGTAGCCATAAAATGGAGTCAATGCAGCACATAAATAAAACAAGATTTGGATGTAGAGTCACAAAAATAATATTCTAGTGAGACCAGTAGCAATGAGGTTCATGGTGTACTAACCATCTTCTTTTTTATAGATTTAATTAACGACTATTTGTAGTGGCTTTTTGAAAACTTGTGGCTGTTTCATTGTATGCCGAATAAAATGCACAGTTGCTTTTGCAGTGAAGGTAAAGAACATTTGTCACTCACTGGCTTCTATGTTTTTTTCATATTTGATTCATTTGTTAATCACATCTGCAAAAAGAAGCTATGTTTACAGGACGACAGAGTTTTTCATGTCTTCGCTATTCTCCATAGATATGAGAGAAAAGATATTTTCAAAAGGGCTTCTTCTAGTTGAGTAGGTGTGAAAGGCTGAATATAACAAGGACTGAAAATATACCATATAACTGATCATACATAACTTATGAGAAAAAAACGGCAACCATCTATTAAGGAAGAGTAGACCACTTTATATCCAGACCTGTTTGTTTGTTTGCTTGTATATTTATTTATTTGTTAATTTATTTATTTATTTAATTTGTATGCCACCCCTCTCCAAGTACTCAGGGAGGCTCACAACATAATTAAAGCATTCATATTAAAAACATTTAAAACTTTAAAACACACTCACACCATTCATGGCTGGACCTCACCAGATCACCAAGCGAGGTCAGCGGCCCCAAACCTCCTGGAAAAGCCAGGTCTTTAGAGCTTTTTGGAAGGCCATTAGGGTAGCGATGGTCTGGATCTCTGGAAGTAACTGGTTCCAGAGAGCTGGGGCAGCCACAGAGAAGGCCCTCCCCTGCGGGCCCGCCAGCCGGCATTGTTTAGTTGACGTGACCCGGAGGAGACCAACTCTGGTATTCAACTCAGTTGAGTATCTTGAGCATGCAGTCATCAATTTCTTAATTAGATCTTCCTTATAATTTTAATAACCACATTTAAGCTTTAATAACTTTTCAAAACTGAGGAAAATAAAACATCACATGTGTTCAGGTGATATTGATATGTAAAGATAGTTCTATATACCCTATGAAGCATACACATTTATTTATTGAAAAGCAATTGTCCAGTCTTCAGGATCTCTAATATAAATTTCAAATCTTTACTGCTTAGGAAAAAGTAGGAGCAAAAGGAAGCAAAAGTTCTTACATTTTCAACTTTCATTATTTCTAAATTTGAACAAAGGCACTTTCCCCAAGATAGTCTCATTTAAAAGGAGCATTTCAATATAAAGATATACAAAGAAATATTCTTTCTGCCCGCAAACTTGTGTCTATGATATTTGATTTGAACACCATTTTCATGCACTGAGGGTAGCAGTAACCTTGTCCCCATTATTTCTACCATTCAAGATGAAACTATTTCTACTTTGTACATTTCTACTTTGTAAGATCTAAATATCATCTTAATAGAAAAAGTAAGCATTTACCACATACAAATATAAAGTATTTATATACAACTGGAATACATGTATGTTCAATATATATGTTAACTAATATTATCATTAAGTATGTAATGCCATTAGCAATAAAACACTGAGTAGTTTGGAGGGAGGCTGTTTTTGTTTTTTGAAGTTAACAACAATTGGAAGTGTTGGAAGTGTATGGAATGAGAAATATTTCAAGAAATATTTTTAAAAATATTAATGGATTAGACCCCCCCGTCACAATCTAAACTGGAATAGATTGTGAGTCGTTTGTGAATCTTTCAGATATACATTCAAAAATGCTTAATTGTAATGCAATAGTTAATACAAGTCTATAAAAAGAGAGCTACTTAAATATTCATAAATCAATAATTAGTACCAAAACTGAGATGTAAACCCTCATAAATCAATAATTTGTACCAAACTAAACTGAGAATAATAAAACTGACCAAACACACTCTGCTCTGCTAGTTTTCTAATTCTTTCTTCTAATTCAGGAGAGGAACTACAGAAATCCTATAGAAATAGTGTGAGTGCTTCACTAACACTGAAGTCTTTTGCTCAAGACTATTTAGAAGGAAGCTCCATTGATTTTAACAGGACTTACTCCTATAAATAATCTGCACGGTTGCCATCTATATATTTTTGCAATACAATACAGACTGTTAGCCTATTAAAATATTAGTTACCGTAAGCAACTGCTCTATGTAACAAGTAATACAAACTTCATTTTATAAAGTCTGCTAAATTTATAGGCACTGGCCAGTTCTCTTTTACAATTTGCAAGTGCAAAAGTACTTTTAACAAGTAATTATTATTGTCAAAAAGGGCCTTTACATTTTTTTTAAAATCAGTTTTGTTTCTTGTTCTAACCTGAAACTAGTGTTTTTTGATAGAAAAATCTAAAAGCAGTTTTATAGTGGATACAGCTGTACTGATTATAAAATACAGTGTTCTTATTTCTGAATTAATCACATGAAAGTTTCCACTTTGTATTATAAACTTTTTATAGCTTTGTAAAATTAACTGAAACTGGATTTTTCCAATTCCTTAAAGACTCTTATAACTATAGGATAATAATTTGCTACTTTAAAAAACCTCCATGATGATTTTGGCACAATTCTGCATGGCAATTCAATCTAACATGTAGTAGAAAAACAATGGAAAACAACAGAATATTTCTATTTGTGGAGCATATTCTTGTGCTATAAATCTGAACTTTAAGCTTGCTGGCCCAAAGGCCATCGATTGCCTTGGCTGATGTGCCACATTTGTCAACTTTGAAGGTGCAATTTTCTTTCCCCAATATAATGCAAATACTGCAATTGTGATTTCAGCCAGGTATGTGATTATATATCACTATGATATTTAATGTTCCTATAACATAAAGTCATTTTTAATTACAAATTTTATCTACTTGTAAAAATACACTTGCAATGATTTTAGATTATTTTTTTTCTTTTAGCAGTTGACCAATGATTTAATATTTCATAGCAACTAAATTTTTCCTTCTCGTTTGTTACAAGCGATATTCTAATAACTCTTTACAGACAGTGGCTTTCCAGAAAATTAAATGGACTGTACGTTTTGTCTGCTGAATATGAATATCTATGTCTTCCTGAGAGAGAGGGAATCTTTTATTATTAAAAATGGTGAAATGAAATGGCTTAAGTTGAAAAGCCCTCTCAACAGTTTTTATATACCAAAACTCTCATGCATCAGTTTTTTGTACAGTTTTTTTTATATCTTTCCAAAATTCTGTCAGTTTCTGAGTCAAATGGGAATTTACTCAGCCTAATGTTCACTTATCAGTGCTGTCCAAACGCTCAGTGCAGTACACGTGGTCTATGGATGTTCTAACTACATTCCAACTGCTAACTATAATAGGTTCACACATGCAGATTAAGGGTAAGCATCCTCCTACATAAACAAATCCTGGATAAGAGGAGGCTTCATTGAAAAAACGTTGCTTCAGCACCAGTTTAAGAAACATGACAAATCCAAGTTTAGAACTCTGTAATTGGACATAGATATTTGGAAACATCTTACTGTATGCTTCAGAATCACAAAAATTATGGATTTTCCCCAGACATTTCATGAACCCACAAGTGATTTCTAAATAAATTTAATAAATGCAGTCAAATACCACTTTCTGTTATAAAGAGTAGGAAAAATTATTTTGTCTTGATAAATTTATAGAACTATCCTACTTTATTTGAAAATGTGCTTTAATCTGTATTCTATATTTAGTGTAACTATTAAACTTTTTCCTTAGATGAAAATTATATGTTTCATACTCAGAATATCAAATAATATATCATTTTATCATAACAAAACATTGTTGATAGCTTTATTACAAATTAATGATATTCTCACACCTTGTGTTGTTTACATACTATCGTTCAGTTCGTAAACCATGATTGTATAACAGCCATAGAATGTTAAATAGAAATGGAATAACTAAATAAAATTAAACTTTATGAATAGTAAAAAAATGAAATTACATTTTAAACAAACTTATTGGAGAGTAAGATTGTTTGGACACTGAAGTATTTACTTTTGAATAAACATGAATAGTTAACAGTTCAATCTAAATAGTGTTATTGTAATCTTATGAAGTTATTTCATAATTTATTTAACATATTGTATTAAAACCACTTTGAGGATATGAATTTGCAGTCTTAAACACCATGCAGCATATCCTGTTGAATTCAGTGGTGTTCATTATTCTTCAGTACACTTTCTTAAGAAATTTAAGAAAGAAACCTTAATTTCTATTCATGAAAATAAGTTATATTTGATCAAGACTATTTTCTAGTATGAGGAATAAAACAGTACAAATATTGCATTATATTTATATCTTAAAAAGATTTTATTTATACACACATTCTGATGTGATAATGTTTAAATGTTCTTTATTTCTTACCTTAAGAATGGTTCATTTCCCTCAATTTATTCCCTCCACTATTTATTCTTTTGCTACTAATCAATAGTACAGTCCCCAAATAAAATCTCTTTCTGAAAAGAGCAAGTTCAAGAAAACCAATTCTTCACAGTAATATGAAAACTAGAGACAATTTCCATGCATGTATAATATAAAATTTACTCAACTGGGCAGTACACGTTCAGCATTCTTTTGTTTAAGTTGTCTTTTCTTTTTATTTTCATTACCTTTGTTTAATAATAGAAAGGTAAAAGGGTTGTAGTGTCACCTAGTGGATAAAGGTAGTAGAAGTATCTACCTAGCATTTTATTCTAGCAAGTTAGCATTTTTCCCAAAGTTCAAAATATACGGCAGGTCACTATTGTAATAGTTAAACTGAAAGGAAAAATGTATGATTTAGGATAATGCTAGCACTGATATTACCGTGTTATTCAGAGGCTCACCCTCAATACAGATTTTAATTATTCATTCTTTATCATAAAAAACAAAAAAGTACATTTCTTGTCTAGAATAAGTTAATATGAGGTACTAAGAATGGTAGCTAGAATTTATTTCCACCCAGATTGCACTTTATACCTATTTAGGCAAGATCTCTTTTTCTTCTTGCCAGAAAGAAACTGCATTAATACATACTTGGAAGAAATTATTCTACTATATTTATTGTATTTTGTGCACTTGTTTGAACACTATTTTCTGCTTCCGTTCACTTTCACTTTGAATAAATATTTCCTAATTTCTTATGCATCCAGTGTTTTGTCAGATGCTTCCCTTGCAGTAAAAAAACACATCTGGTCTTCACTTGTCTCTAAATCTGCAAACTTGGAGTGCTTATTTGTTTCTGCATTATCTGGGTTTTCAAAAGAACAAGGTATCTGACTGCAGGATGTTTGGCTACTTTCTCTCAGCATATCTGACCTTGATAGGTGCTTCCCATTCATTGTGATAACTAAGAAGCATATGGAATGGCTGCTGTATCACTGGGTCTCCTGTCAAAACCTGCATCTTCATGGTCGCTTAACAGTGAGAAACTGGTGAAGCGGGCACAGCAGCGCCTGCACTTTCTGCGTCACATGAAAAAGCTCGTTTTCCATCCCCTGTTTTGACCACTTTCTACGGGGGAAGGATTGAGAGCACCCTGTCATACAGTATTACAGTCTGGTTTGGAAGCATCACTGCTTCAGACAGAGAGTGGTGAGGATGGCCGAAAAGAGCATTGGCAGGTCCCTCCCTCCCATCCAGGACATAGCACAGAAGCGTTGTTTGAACGGGGTCCGTAAGATTATCTGGGACACTACTCATCCTCTTTACAACCTCTTTTCCTTGTCACCTTCTGGGAAGAGGCTTTGTGGTATTCGTAGCAGAACATCCAGGTTCAATCATAGTTTCATTCCATACTGCATTAACTTTGTGAACTCTCAGGCTTCCTCCTTCCGTTATATATTCAAGATGGACAGTATTTAATATCATTGTTATGTCTATGCAGGAATGTGGGTCTATACATATGCTATTTATAGTCTGTTTTAGGTGTGTGTCATTAATACTAACTCAAGGCCAGAATGCAAATGGATTTTACTAGAAAATGGTGATACTGTTTAAAATCACGAGTGATCAGTGAATATTAATTTTGATGCAATGAAGGAGAAGATCAAGACATAGAAGGTTGCTGGTGACATCATGCATGCTATAAATGTTGCTGTAAGATTTTACAAAAAACAGGAAGAGTTCTTTGGAATGTTTTCAAAAGATCTTGCTTTTAGTGTTCTAGAAGGTAAGATTATCTTGAAGAATAATATTAACAGAATCCTAAATACTACATGGATTATTTTGTTAATCTCTTAGTTTCTTAATCTCATGCAGTATATTTTATATAAAAGGCAGTTGGAAGTTGAGCTAAATAGAACAAATACTGCACTTAATGAAGGAACAAACAAATGTGGGTTTTTCCATTCTAAATTGTTGCCCTATACTTTCTATATTATTTAATTAATATTTGTGGATTATTAACTCAATTTTTTGTTGGTAAGAAAACTGATCATGGAACGGGCTTTCTGTCTATTTCATATCTTTCTGCAACATCTACTAATTTCCAAGGACAACATATAAAAGTTAAGCAATGAACTGTACTAGTATGTATATCATGAAGAGGAAGCAGAAATTTTTCATATTGGGAGTGAAATTCCACCTAGCCTTCTCTAGATGTATGTCATTATCTTTGACAAGAAATTCTACATTAGTTGATTCCCAAATGCTTATAGTCTGACTTTTTCTTGCCCTAGTCTTGTACACAAATTCATTTTAAAAAATGGCAAATGTCAGTTAAAAGGTTTTAAAAAACAAAAAAGTCAAATTGGCTGGCTTACACTTGTTTTCAAATATTAATCCTATCAACTAAGCTCATTTTTTTTGAATACACAAACTATGGATCCAATCTGTGTGCCAAATTTTTCAGTGATGCTAAGAAAGTTCTATAATATGAAATAGAAGATTCACAATTAAGTCTGTTATATATAAAGAAAAATTAGATGATCATTTGCTCAAAGGACTTATATACACTGCCAAATGTCATAAGACATTTCTAGGTATCATTTTTTTAGCCCTATCATTGATCTCATCATAGTCAAGGGTTCTTAGTCTAACCAAAGGCACCATATCTACACATACACTTGTAATTCATAATGTTATAACAGTTACTGGTGAAAAGTTAGACTTTGCTCCTACCACATACCTTATGTGCAGTCATGGTATCACAGTATGTATATAAGTGTTCAAGTTGGATAGATGTTCTTAATGCACTATTGACATAGGCTGACTTCCCCAGTAAGGCTTTTAAAATTTCATGTATGCCTCTTCATGTTTCATTACTTAACATCTTATTTTATTTGTCTCAGCTTTGTTGGCACTGTGATTGAGAAAATGTATTTCCATAAAAACAGAAAACTAAGACTCTTATGGGACAAAGATAAAAACTTTATCACTCTCTCTTTTTCTTCTCTCTCTCTCTCTCTCTATTTTTTGTCTCTCTCTCTCACTCACCCACTCCTTCCCCCTCTCTCTTTTCTATTCTTTACACCCCTCCGTCTTTGAAACAAATCATAAATGATAATTAAATGTTTAAAGAAAGACTATTTAGTTTCATCTACCTGGACTGTCTGGCAACATCATGTGTAACAATAAACGAGTGTTCTTAAGTCACAGCATTTCATTGGAAATGAGGCAGAACCTGTGTATTTTAACAGCTTTTCACAACTTGTAACCACTAGCAAATTTATTTTACTTTCTCAGTGAAGTCCAATGAAATGCCCCTAATTTAAACTAAAGAGTCTTTCAGCCTTGAAGACAAAACCATTTCTGCTGAGCACCTGAATATGTGTACAGGTGAATCCAAAAGACGAATGAAAGATAGCTTGTCTCTTGGCCAGTCTGACTCACTTCCCGCACCATGATCATTTATTATCCAAAACAAGAAAGGCTGGCTTTCTGCTCTGCAAACACTGTGGTAGTCTTCACTTTATGATGAATAGATTTACCATGTCTCCTTTAAAATGCATGATGACATAGAGTTTTCCTAGAGGTGTCCCAACTTCTCCTAACACTCATACCTGATGATATTTTTAATGTATGTGCCAATGCCACACAGTGTCAAACACCTAGTTGTTTTTTCATTTCTTGTCCTCTCCAATTTGTTACACAAACTCAGAATGATTTGTACAAAATATGATACTTAACCTGATGGATCCATTTATCCTATACATGGAGCTGAGCTGAGATACCTTTAATTTAAGCAGGCAGTATAAAGGACAAAGATATTATTATAATAAAGATGATGATCTCAAGGGCACCATAACGCTATACTCATTTTGAATCATTTTTTTTTAAAAAAATATTCTAATCATATCTTATTATTTTTAATAAGATGTGGTCCAAAGAAATTAGGGCAGGCTGGTTTCTAACAAAGAGGATAAGTAAGGAATTCAGAAGAAAAGAGAAACATGGTGAAAAGATGTTATAAAAAAGGTAGGGTGAGAAACAGACCTACCTGGGAAAATTTAGGCATATGGAAACTAATATGAGACAAATCTAGGAAATTCTTTTTTAAAAGTTGTTTCACTAACTAAATTTTGCTTATTTTTTCTGTTTCTTTTATGGCTTGGATGACAACATAAATAAAGCTTGATTACTAATAATTCACAGCTATTCAAACTGCATATTTACTCTGATGTTATTGGTTTGATGTTATTGGATGTTATTTACTGCCAAGAAGGGCTGACAGATTTTTACTGCCTCATTGCATTGATTTCAAAATTGTCTGATGGTAGAAATTAAGTTGGCCATCCTTGGGACAACACAAAAGCTGGTGAGGCCATTACTAGTGCTACAGCTCAGGCTGGTCAACTTTCTTTCTTCCTCTGAACCCTTCATGCCCAATTTACAGCCAGCTGTGCATTTGGTGCTGAGTGATGACATCACTCCAGCTGCGCACTCCAGCTGACACCCTCCCCCTGTTGCTTGCCATTCCATCTGACATCCAGCATTCCTTGACACAAAGTCAACAAAGACTATCCGGATAGAGACCTAGAGACATATGACATGGATGATGACAGCAAGTGCATTTCCATTCATTTTAGAAAGCAATTCTATACCTATTTGATGCATGTTTGTTTTTGCACAAATTCCAAAGCCTGCTTTATTCTTTATTTTAAGCAATGCCACTTTCTTTGAAATAATGATATAATAATCCAAATCAGTCTGCTGGTGGTCTAGGGAATAAAGAGAATGATTCCAAAAAAAATAAAAACTGGTCATACAAAAAACCCCTTTGGTCATACATTTTGGTGCTGGTCAATAAACTACAGCACTATATATAAATAAAACATTCCTTTCAACATGATGTCAGCCTTTAAGAAAAAGGTCAGTTAGTCATTACAGATGTATGTTCTCTGCACCTGTAAAATCTGTGCATTCTTTCAAGTTTTTATATCAACAGCATGTCTGTCAGAATAACCCGCCCCCACCTATAATGATCAAGCATTAATATTACTAAAAGTTTTCCAAAGTCACAAAATTGAATTAGGCTCATGCCAAGCATGAGTGTTATGAGAATTACTATGTGAATTTATGTGGTTCTCTCTCTCTCTCAGTTCAGACACATGTAAATCTTTTCCAATTCTGCTCAAACTTTGGCAGGGTTTCACAATACGTGACCTATTTAATTGTTCGAACACAGAGACTAAAACTTTCCTTACACAAAATGATGAACCTAAACCAATGCAGTGCAAATAAGGCAAGAGAAAACTCTTCAAGGCAATTGCACAATGAGACTGAAAGTTTCTTTTCTCAGGATGCTTGGATCTTTTACTTTTTCTGCTCCTACAATCAGCAGGCTTGCCTCGTGCCCCAACAGAGCAGTAATAGCAAGCATGGATAATTTGGAAATATCCTTACTTAGTGCATGATCACAGTATAAGAAAAGTTGGAGAACAAGTCCAGTTTCAATGGACTATGAAGGGTTCCCCAATAAAAAATCTATCCCTTGAGACCACCACTTATTGCTGAGCAAGTTCAACTTTCAGATTTACATGAAAAATCCCACATGCAACACCTTCTACAAAGTATTCTGGTTGTTAGCAAAGCATAAAAAACTGAAGTCAGATCTGTAAAATCTTGGTCACTAAAGTCTATTGCTATTGCAAGCGATAGGAACCCTTTCATTATTCTTTCCTTTGTGTTTCAAAGGAAATACTACATCGAGTAGATTGGTTATCATCTAGTTGTGCTTTATGACTACAGTAATTGTTTCTTAAGCTAAGAGAAGGCAAGAGAAAGAAATGTTTTATCTTTTCAGTATAATTCAACAATATGAAAAACAGACAGACACCTCTCTCTCTCACACACACACACAATTGGGTATATATCTTGACCAGGTTTTAGAATTGTTTCAGCTGGATTTGGTACTTGCCTTCTCTTGACAGCTGTGTGAATCCTGCAGAGCTCACTTCACAAAACAGGCCCCCGTGGCTTGATTCACAGAGTTTGGAGACAAACCAATCTTTCTGTGGCTGCTAGGAAATGCAAGCAAAAGGCTACGTCTTGATTTCTTAGTAACACTCTCTGCCTAGAATATTGACTCCTTCGTGTTCCAGCGAAGAGAAATATTCTAGAATGCTTGTGCTCCAATAGGTTGTGCTTTATGTGCTCAGAATATAAGTGGAATTTGACAACACTGGCAAACACTTGCAATTTTTACTTTAAAATAACCAGTTGAAAACTAATTTCATTTTTCTTCTAAAAATTAAATATCAGGTTTAATCAGAAATCTGTGAAATAGTGACACATTTTACTCTTTTTAAGGATGACTTTAATTGATGGTCATTATTTAATAAATTTAATAATTCCATCATTTAAAGCGCCCAGTGTAATTTTATTATTACTTATAATGCATTAAATATCATAAGGCAATATAATATATTTAAGATGGAGGAAGTATTTTGGATAAGGCTTTCGCCAATAGTGTGATTAGTTTTATGTATGCTGACTGCTGTGTATTATTATTTATTTATTTTATTAGATTTTTATACCGCTCTTCTCCTCACGGACTCAGGGCGGTGTA
>JANHFO010002335.1:111835-125155 GCA_032468095.1 Pareas carinatus | reverse complement strand
AAAGCAATTTACAAACCAAACATTAAGAACAATTTTTCCACCGGCGTTCCCTTTGCCGTCAGCTGCTCTTTCAGTCAGAGGAAGGGAGGAAGATGTGGGGAGGAGAAGTGACTCTCTGTACATGCTTGCAGAAACTCTCACTTGTGGGGCAGTGTTTCCTAGGCTGCTTGGACCAGGGTTCAGGACAGTTTAACTACTTAACTCTAAATGAATCAAAATAGCTATAAGATCCCAGTTGGACTCCAAGTGAAATCTGTGCATGATGTTTGCTGAAAATATATTTATAACTGTTGGTATATTGCAAATGATGCATCTCTGCAAAAGTAACAATATTGTATAGTTGTTGTTGATTCCTGAGCATTTGGGATGACATAGCCCAGATGTGCCCTACATTTGCCAGTTATGGAAAACTGCACCCAAAGATTTTAAGGTTTAACTTGCTCTAGTAGGTGACCATTCAGCTGACAGGTATAAACTCTGGGGTACTTGGCAAAAATAAGGCTCTTGCTTTTAATGTAACTGATCTTAAGAGCTTCCTCATTATTGTGCCCAGTTTCATCACAGAAACATCTGCATCATCTGCATACAAAGATTCTGTTTATTAGGCAGCTGGGTTGCTAATCCTGAATCCAAAAGAATTACTATTAAAGATAAATAGCAAAAAGTTAGAATAGTCCTGGTGAGAATAAAGATGTCATGGCACCTTGGCACTCTTTATCTGCCTTTTTAAAATGAGTAGAGAGCTCAGCTTTGTGCAGCCTCTTCCCTCACAGTGATGGGCTATTTTATTTTTACTCACAATGAAAATCTTGCTGTGTAAGATGAGAGGACACACTGGCTGACTTCAAGAGTTTCAATGAAAACTGCATTGGCCTGCTGCCAATTGAATCTGGGAAGTTAAAATATTGGCTTTGTGGAAGTGTCCTTCATGTAGCAGCATTTTATTTAATATATTTAGCTACTCTGAGGACCCAGATTGCTGGGGGCAATATGCTGACTGTGTAAATGGCTTAGGGAGTGCTGTAAAGCACTGTTAAGCGATATACAAATCTAAATAATAAATAATATTCCGATGGGCTAAAGAATGCTGCCTTTGAGGTGGCTATGTTTATAATACAACATGGTGGTACCTTGATACGCATTGTTAATTGGTTCAAGGAGATGCAATGAGTACAAAAAACAATGAGTATCAAACACATTTTTTCCCATAAGGAATAATGTGAGTCACAAGATAGCCAACCCTGTTAAGTTCTAGCATGTGCATTGAGTACCAAACAAATGATGAGTACCGGGACAAAATTTTCACCTCAAAACATGTTGAGTACCAAATGTAATGAGTTTCAAAGCAGTTGGGTACCAAGGTACCACTGCATACTTTTCTTTGTGTTGCTCCTAAGCCTGGCTTGATCTATTCTCCTTTATGTTTTAGCAGAAGACTTAGTTTAAAAGCTTGCTTTAGCCTCTTAAATGTTAAACAAAATGTTAAACTGCCTGAGTTTTTTAGTGACGGTATCTGCCGATACAGAAACTCTGCAGCTAAACCGACCTCCCACCATCCCTGGCAATTGACTGCACAGACCTGTGTTAATATGATTTGGAGTTCGGCATTAGGTTGCTCTTCTTGACAGGATTCATCACTCAGGAAGGTGAAAATGTTATGTATTCATTGTTAATGACCCAATTTCACTAAAATACATTCTTTCACACTGGTTTAAATTGACATGCAAATGAAGATGGACTCAAAGTGATTCAAGTCACAACTTTGTTTCCAGGTTTAAAAAGCCTCCTTAACATTAGGTGGTAGAAGATTACTGAAGTGATTTTTCATCACTCCTTTTAATTGGTGGGGCAATGCAGAAATGATTAGTTTTATGTGTGCTTCTAATTTCACTGCCATTTGAGACAAATTTAGCTAGACTAGTCTTCTTTTTAAAAGAGGAAAGACAAGCTGTTTTCCACATCTGGAAAGTAGAACAGCAGCACAATAATTTACAATTGTCTGCAAGGAAAAAGAAACACCAGACTTTCTATTAACTTCCTCCAAAAGATACTGAGACGGAATGCAGATTTTTTTTCATCTACAAATGTTTTTTATATAGAATTCCAGAATGAACTCATTTAATATCCACAGAAAATATGTTTATTCAGAAGTACATCTCACTGATTATAATTAGAATTACCTCCAATTATGGGGCTCATATTACCTGTAAAAAGTTGTACCACAAGCTACAATCTTACACAAGGAACAAAACCACCACAAACAAAAACTAAAAATTCATCAGTAAAAGTAATATATAATTATGATGACATAAATAATGTAAAGAAAAATAAATATAGAGATAACGGAAGTTTATATACTGAGATAAAAGTAGTAACTATAGAATAAAATATGGAATAAAAAGACAAAAGATACATAATTAAATCAGAGGCATGGTATAATTAGCTTTAGCAAAGGGATTTGAAGAAAATATTGCTATAAAAAAAGAATTAGTACCTACATGTTTATCTAGTGACTGCAGAAGCTCCTACAACTACATGGAGCTCTATGTGTGAGCAACTGTGTTTAACTACTCACTTCATGGAGGCAGCAATCAGGCATTTTCCACACCAATAATGAATGCCATTATGTTGCACAACATCTATTCCATCATGGGTTCCTTAGGCTTTAATATCCTTCTGTGATTTGGAACTTTTTCGGCACTGTTTGATTTGCTCTTATTTTTATTCTTATTCCTCTTTGTTTTGATTGTCTTGTTCTTTGTCATGCTGTTCTTATTTGCATTTCTCATATTCAGTTATTCCACTGAGTTAATTTCTTTGAAAAGTAAACAGTGCATTGTTCCTTCCATATTACATCTTTCATACAGCAGCAATAGCAAATAATGAATGGGTGTCAGCAGCCCATGGTTAAATTGCCTGAACTTTCATTTGTGCACAAATATCTTTGTCCAAAATGTGCCATATCAGATATTTCAGGGATTTTGTTCAAGGTTTAAAATATTTTGGAAATTGCAATGGAGTCTTGCAGCAATACTTACAGGTTCATATCTGCCAAAACTATTTGCAAAATATTTCTACTTTAAGAGAGGCAATCGTGATAACCTTATCAGTCCCAAGACATGAGAACAAGTCTTTAACCAACCAAGCACGTCAAGCCATGGCTACACCTCACCATACTGGACCATATTTACCCAGTATCTAAACTCCACTTTTGTGGGAAGGTGTTTGAAAAGGTGGCTGCACAACAGCTTCAGAAGACCTGGCCTGGATTTTTTTCAGTCAGGACTGACCTAGATATGGATGGAAATGGCATCGATCACCTTCTGGATACTCTCTGGCACTGGCAAGATAGGGTTGTGCATCCAATATTTAAACCCTCAGCAGCTTTCGATACCATTGGTTCTGGATTGGGTCAGAGGATTGAGGGTTGATGGCACGATACTGTGCTGGTTCACTTCCTTTTTCCATGATCGATTACAGTCAGTGGTGATTGGGGAGAAGAGGTCCTGCAATGCGGGTGATTGTCTATCCAGGTACCTGGAGGTTATGGGGAAGGGTCTGAACAACAAGTTCAAGCTTAATCCTGCTAAGACTGAGTGACTTTGAGTTTTGGGGTCTACTATATTTTCTTTGGTTCTGAATGGGGTCGCACTATCTCGAATGGACTCAGGGCCCAATCTGGGGAGGTGGTTGTCCTCTTTGACTCATGGTTCTTCCTCAAACTGGTGTCAATGATGGCTAGGAGGGTTTTTGTGTATATCCATGTTGTGTGCCAATTGTGTCTATTTCTACATCGCTCATCACACACAGTGACTCAAGCCTTAGTCACCTCCAGATTGGCTACTATAATACACTCTATATATTGACCTGCCCTTGAAGAATACCTGGAATTTGGAATCCTGAATGCAGTTGTGCAGCAGTTGTGTATGCTTCTAGAACAGCACATATCACACCTGTGCTCCGTGAGATGTTTTGGTTGCTAGTTTGTTTCCATGTCCAATTCAAGCTGCCAGTTTTAACCTTTAAAGCCCTTCCTGGCCTGGGACTATGTTATCTGAAGCAGTGGTCACCAACCTTTTTGACCTCAGGGACCACCAAATACATAATTTGAAATCCTGAGGACCATCATTATGATATGTTTTAAAAGATACATTTGTAAAATAATGATCAGAGAACTTCCATTTTAATAATATAAAAGGCAGCTATTTAATATAACAAAATTAAAAAGCTTATTTAACGATAAAATCATAAATGCTTATTTAATCATAACAAAATATTTAAAATTTGTTTAATTGTAGCAAAATTGTTAAAGTTAGGTTAATTATTACAGAATAATTGAAGTTTCTTTAAGTATTACACATTTTAGTGTGATATTTGTTCCTGCTTGAGCAGAGACAGAGACACACAGAGAGAGAAAGAGACAGAAGGAGAAAGACAGAGAGAGAGAGAAACACACACCCAAATACACAGAGAGGACTCAGGTCAAAAGGAAAGTAAGTCC
This sequence comes from Pareas carinatus, assembly GCA_032468095.1. Taxonomy (NCBI): domain Eukaryota; kingdom Metazoa; phylum Chordata; class Lepidosauria; order Squamata; family Pareidae; genus Pareas; species Pareas carinatus. Next base: position 120,654 of record JANHFO010002335.1, on the reverse strand, counting down.
AAGTCAACCAGTAATCATCAAGAATGACAGGAGGGAAAAAAATCCAAAGTCCCAGAACAAACATCTGTAAGTCCTGCTACTGGGAAGGAGGAAAGGGCAGAAGGCACAGTTCTCAGGCACCTTTGCCAGCAGTCTGAAACTTAAGCCAAAACCAGTGATATGAGATCAAAGGCAACAGCAGTGCTATCTGCTGTTTGCTTAGAAACGCCACCGGAGCAGATGGTCTTCCACGTGTTGATTCTCCATTCCTCTCCTAAACAGCCATTTTAAAGTAAGCATGACATAGCATGGGAGAAACATCTGCAGAGTTCAGCAGACCACCAGTAAAGGAAAAGCAAGAGGAGGAGGAGGAGGGAAAGGAACACAATCATTCAGGCATGTCCAAAACTAGATTTGGGACAGACGCCCCAGTGAGTGGCATAACCTCAATGTATATACACGTGGATAGTCACTCACTAGTTGTCTTTTCCTTTCATTACACCCCAGGACGATGCCCGAGGGCCCTCCCAGCCGTTCAAGTTACAGAAGGTGGCGAGGTACTTTGCTTGACGTTCGGGGGAAAGGAAAGCGAATTAAATCTCCGAATAAGTTCATGGAAAGGATTCAGGCCTAATTCTTGCTTTTGGATAGACTGTGGATGTCTGCAGCAATCATAACTTCACATCAGAATTTCTCTTTGAAGAAGTGAGGCTGCCCACTTTTGTTATGGAAAGATTAAACTATATGCTCATAGAAAAAAGCACTTCTTTTACTACCAGATCTTTTCCTTCAGTTTTCTGTTCCCACTGCCAAAATTTAAAGAGCTAAGCAATGTATATTCTTTTTCTTTCATCATCACTATGTATATGCAGCTTTTCTTAATTGCAGCCTAAGCTTGAGTGCTGATTTAAATACACTGTATATACTACATCTATATACTACTAAAACTCTTGTTGTCATGACCTTTAACTGGGTGAAACAGTGAATCATATGGCAACAATTTTTGAACTAAGGTACCTCAAATGAGTTAATTTACAGAATGCATCCAAAATCTGGGACCTATAGCTCCTGAGAGAATGAAATTTGGGGAAGCTGAAACTGCTTCAGTGCTACTGGCTGCTGCTGCTGCACTGCTGCACTGCTGCTCTAGTCATGAGATCTTCACTTTTATGACAGTTTCTGAGTCAGTCTTGCATCCCTTGCTCTTTCTCCTGCCCAGCAGCAGGCATTTACAGAAGGGAAGGGAAGGGAAGGGAAGGGAAGGGAAGGGAAGAATATTTTCAATGTTCTCTGCTAGATTCACAGAAGGAAATTCAATGGGGAAACTGGCAGGAAGTTGGAACTCACTCATGCTCCCACTGCTTTTTTGTCTGTCCTTTGTTATTTTGTTTCTCGGTTTAGGTAAAGAAATATTTCTGAAATGATGACCCAACAAAGCATGGGTTGTCTAGTTGTATATATTAGTCAGCAGTAGAGTATACCACTGTTCATCAATCACAGCAACATTAAGATGTGCCGATTTCAACTCTCAGAATTCTGGCATGCGGGCTAAAGAATCCCAGAAGTTGGGAGTCCACACATTTGACAATTGCTGAAAATGCGAAACACTGGTGTAGACAGACTTCAGTGATATTACTATGATTGTCTGCACCCTTGAAAACTGAAGATACCAAGAAATTCAAATTCAAATTTGCAAAACAAATTCAAAGGTATCTGTTATGTATTGGTCTAGTTGTATATAAGAATACTTAGTCATTTTTAAATTGATAAAATTGGGAAAGGAAGTTGTAAAGAAAATGATGAAATTTAATAATAAAAAATGGTAGATATGAAATGGATGCAAAGAGACAGCGGTAAGAAGAATATTTGTAATTGGACAGAAAGACAGGATATTAACAAAATTGACTTAAAGAAGAATGGAAGAAGAAGAAGAAGAACAGGAGATAGAGGAAGAGGAGAAGGGAAGTAGAAAGTAATAGATAGGTAAAAGTAGAAAGTATATGATAAGGAAAGGAGGAAGTAGGAAGACAGAAAGAGGGTAAGAGGAAAATGGAGATGGAGGAGAGGGAAAAAGGAAAGAATAGGGGAGTGGGAGGAAGGAGGGAGAGAAGGGAAAGGAAGAAGGAATTAGAAAGGAAAGGTAAATTAGAAAGGAAGGGTAATCAGAGGAGGGAATGAAAGGAAGAGAGATATAAAAGAAGGGAAAGACAAGAAATAAAGAATTAGGATGATCGATACGTGTAAAATGTGGATATAATACTTGAAATGATGTATGTACAAATTGCTTATTTTGAATGTAAAATTTGTGGAATGGCGTTCACTTCCCAGGTCATATCTCCTCTGAACTTGTTAATGGTGTGTTGAGGTGCTTTTTCTTTTCTGTTTTATATATGAATTTTTTTTAAAAAAAAGAATGCTTAGTCTTTGCTGACCGTTGAGCCTGCTTACATCCCAGACCTCATGTCTCCAGGGCCGTTCGTGTGGGAGTTTTACTGCACTTCTATTGGTCGCCCCCTAGTGGCAATCTATATATAGAGAGGTTAAGCAGCAGTTGGAAGCTGCTTCTATTCTACTATTGTTTTAAACAATAAACCTGTTTCTGTTTTACAACTCTCTCTCTTTGATGCCTCAACAAACCAGAAACATAACAGTGGCAATGAAGATGGGATCTGCTGCTAAGTCAAATAGAGCAAAAAGTCACTAGGGGTGAAACCAGGCACCAGAGCCCTGGTGGGAACAATGTTCCTCCCCTCCATCTGCAAGCAAGCCACGCTGGAGACATCGAGAACTGAGGTTCCGTCCTAGGAAAACAGAAGCCTTAGCAGCACGAGGCATTACAGGTTGAAACAACCCACCATGGCCAAAGTCAGCAAGTTGGAGGAGTTCGACATAGTGCACCCTGAGAGGTGGCGATCCTACATTTCCCATGTAGAAAATTACCTACAAACAAATCAAGTTCGAGAGGAAGGCTTGAAGGCTGCAACGCTCCTTTGCGTGTGCGGCCAGGCAACGTTCGACATTGCTATCTGTGATGGCCTGAATTAGATAAAGACATTGAGATTCACATTCATGGCTGTCACACATGCCAGCAATCCAGGTACAAAATGCCACAAGCCGCTGTCCACAAATGGGAGACCACACAAGCCCCTTGATCAAGAATCCATGTTGATTACACTGGGCCCTTTCAGGGAGAGCTATTCTTCATCGTGGTGGACAGTCACTCTAAATGGTTAGAGGTTGCACTAGTCCTGACTACTGCCAGGACCATCCAGCAACTGCACAGAATTTTTCAACACTCCGGCTGCCTGATATCCGTGTTTCTGATAATGGAGCCCAATTCACAGCTGCTGAATTTCAGTTTTTTTTAAGGGCTAACCTGATAAGACACATTACTTTGGCTCCAATTCACCCAGCCTTGAATGGCCAGACAGAACGCATGGTCCGAACAACCAAAGATGTGTTAAAGAGAATCGCCACTGGCAATTGGCAGCACAGGTTGGCAAATTTTCTGCTCTGTCAATGTACTGCTCCTTGCACTTCCATGGGCAGGAGTCCAATCGAACTATGGTGGGGGAGGAGGTTGATAACCAAACTGGATCAGCTGCATCCAGACCGAGTTGCCTTGGACTCAACGCAGCTGAAAACACCACAAAGCTTCCAAGGAGGTGACCGGGTCTGGGCCAGAAATTATGTTCAATGGGCTTTGTGGGTAGTAGCTGTGGTTGCTAAGGTGTCAGGGCCACTCTCATACGAAGTGATCCTGGAAGACAGTCATGTCATTCGAAGGCTGTGCCGGAGACTGGCAAACCAATGCTAGATAAGGACACATGGGGGGGGATCAATCACAGGGGTGGTGTGACAGTGGCCTGTCAACTTGCAACATCAAGACTCATACCCGAGGGAACGGGGGACCATCTGTGAGTGGGTCATCTCTGATCATAGAAATCGTAGCCACTGAGCCAAACTGAAAAGCAACTTTGAATTCCAGACCAGCAGATACTTTTCCCCCATTGAACTTTGGTTTGGATATACCGGAACAGACCAGCCAAAGGGACTCAGGGCGACTTGATGAATATGAGATTCACAGCCCTATTCCACCCAGCCGGGCTGATGAGCAGGTAGCTCAGGAATCCCCAGTGGTCATGAAGGCTGCCAGTATATTTGCAAGATTATGTCCACCTGTTGAGACCATGAACTATCTAGGGGGAAAGAGTGTTATGTATTGGCCTAGTTGTATATAAGAATACTTAGCCATTACCGACCGTTGGACCTGCTTACAACCCAGACCTCCTGTCTCCCGGGCCATTCATGTGGGAGTTTTACTGCACTCCTATTGGTCGCCGCCTAGTGTCAATCTGTATATATAGAGGTTATGCAGCAATTGGAAACTGCTTCTATTCTGCTCTTGTTTGAATCAATAAACCTGTTGCTGTTTTACAACTCCATCTCTTCGATGCCTCAACGAACCAGAAACACAACAGTATCATTGAAAGCAAATGCAGAACATAAAATTGTTTATCATGCAAGGCATGAAAAATAGCTTGGTTCAATTTTATATTAAAACTGGGAGCTTTAAAACAACAATTTTTTTTCAGATTTGAGAGAAGTTGAGGTGTTTTTATGAATAAAAGAAAAGTGTTACATTCACAAAATGTCTTAGGTGCTTCTTCAAAATAATTTTCAAATCATGCACAACTCTATCATCTATCCTATTTATTAAAAATAAGTCCAAAAACAAAGTAAAAATTAAAATATGCACTAGTTTAGTTGTTGAAATATTTAGGAACTAGAAATATGCAGTAGCCAGATCAATCCAAATCAAATCTAGAAGTGAGTCTAACTTGTTAAGAAAAACTAAAAAAGCTAAAGGATTTTTTGAATTTTTTCCCCTAACGGTACATTTTAAAAAATCTTTCAAGTGTCTTCCCACAAGTGAGGGGATGTTTCTTTCAGATCAAGTGAGTGTTGATCCATTGATTGTGACAGGAATTGTCAAATCGGCCTATCACCCAAGGTCCTGATGTTGGGAGCTTAGAGTGACTGGTCCAAAGTCTTCCATCTGGTTTTCATGTCTAAGATGGGACTAGAATTCAAAGGCTCCTGGTTTCTAGACTAGTGCCTTAACTAGGCATAACTGGCTCTGTCCATTAATATTACATACTTAAACTAAACTCCCTTTTTAAAGAAAACACGCCATCTTTTATACTTTTATACAATCTCCATTTTTTACATTCTGGCTGACTATGCCTATTTTTAGTGAAAAGTTCCTAGTGCTTATGTTCATTACCAGATCTGCATGGGATGCAAATGAAACCCTTTCCTGTCAGATCCAAGCTTCTCTCTACTGCCATGGTGAAATTTAATTCATGCAATAGAAAGTTTATAGCTGCACCATCAACGAGTTGGTGAGGTGCTCAGTTTATTACATATATGGATCTGAAACCTTGCCTGGTAATAACTCTATGTTACACCCGCAGGCCCATAATTCATTACAAGAGACATTAATGTGAAAAAAAAGAAATGATGGTTTTATTCACCATTTAAATTTTGGCAACAGAAAGAAACACTCCATATAGAAGGGCACATTGTTTGGCTGCACATTGATCAAATGCTATAAGGAACTGGAAGTGAATGAACAGCCCTCCACAACACTTCAGCCATTCAGTAATTCATCTGAGTAGTATCTTGCTGTGTGATTTGACCAGTACAGAATAATGTGGAACACTTATTCCCACAATTTGGAAACTTTACTCTGCTGAAATAGCCCAAAACTATAGCTACCCTCCTTTTTTTTGCAAATACCTCATAGTGCTGGTTCATGTTCCCTTTGCTATCAGCTATGATTCCAAGATCATATTAACAAGTATTACTACAGAGCCCGGTATCATGCACATTTTATAACATTTCATACTGCCATGGATTCTGTCTTTTAAGATATTGTGTGTGTCACTCAAAATTGTGTCATCTGCAAATTTGATAAGCATTTCTATATCTTTATCGAAATCATTAAAAAATAAAAGGGAAGAGGACCAGGACTGGTCCTTGTAGCTCCTCCTTGGTACTTATCTTCAAAACTGACTGATCCTCTTTGAGTATTTTGCATAAGCTACTTATCTACTTGTCACACATTCCAGACTGCATTTAACTGTCATATTAATCAACATTCCTTCAGCACTACTTTCAAAATGTTTTATTGTTATCGGAATATTTATATCCACATCTGTATCTTTTCCAATATGATATATCTGTATGATAGCAGTCAGGAATATAATCTCTGTATGTTCAGCGAAGGAAGCATGTCAGGTAGACCCCAAATATTCTGTGGAACCAATCAAACAGTAAATGAAGGGGATGTCAGGTTTGAACTGCATTTCTGTGAGCATTTATCAGCTGGCTAAACAGTTATTTATATTTATGTATGAATACTTCACCAGGCAATATATGAAGATTTGGACATGAATTTATTCTTTGGCTGATTGTCATTAAAACAATTCCTTTCTTCTTTTTGACATTTATAGGACTGTCTAGGAAAATACCTAACCATGAAAAAATGTCTCACTGGCTTATTGATTCATTTTGGACTTTCATGGGAAAGTGAAAGATGAAAAATATCTTACCCATAGGCTTTATGTTCACATTTAACATATACTGAGAACATCTGACTGTAGTGGGGGCCCTTGGTACCTGCTGTTGCTGTTTCTTTACTTGGTATTTTTCTTGGATTGGATTTGCAGCCAAATGGTTGTAATTGACCCTCTGTTGGGACAAGTTAGCCTACGAACATATGCTTTTTCTTTTTATTAAAAAAAGGTTCACAAGTAAAAGGAAGGGAGAGAGAAATATTATCAGTATTTACTTTAAGTTGCCTCGATTTCCAGTTTTTATGGCAGGATGCCAAGGTACTGTCAGAAAACAGAATTTCATCTAAATCCAGCTCCTGAAGAACAGACGAGTCGAATTCAAGTTGAGCAAAATACAAGTGTCAGATACCAGCAGGAAAAAAATGCTTTTCTTAGCACACCTGAATATGATAGGAGAATACTGTATCTAAAATATAGGCAGGCAATCTTCTTCAGGACAGACATTAATCAGTTTGTCATATATCAACTGAACACCAATGATTAAATTATGACTGCGGATATGCAAGCCCCCAATAGTCGTTTACCTCAGACCAACTATTTCTAGGCTAAACAGACTCCATACCAAGATTGAAGAAGGTCTCAAAAGAAACTCAATGGCTACACATAATAAACCTATATGAACAGATCCATGCTCTTTCACAAATAATCTAGCTTTCAATAAACACCAGACAAAAGGTTCTCCAGTTTTAAACATCATGTCAAGGAAGAGAAATAATACAATGGGAATCAATGACCAGCCTGGCTGTTTGTGGGGGAAATTATTATCAAGAGCCAGGAGGTCTTGTTCTGATTTAAGAAGAGAAAATGAAACCCTCCCTTGAGTCCTTCAATTTCATGCTCAATGTACTTGTAATGTTGGCTGTTGCCCTCCCTCGACTCTCTGTCCATACTCTGAAGTTCTTTGACAGAAGAAAAGATTCAACAAGACAAAATCTATTATTCCTTTTCAACTAAAAGAAAAAAATGGGGCTAGGAAGAGAAATTGTATTTCTGATCTTTAAAATTAGTGCAGGTGTAATAAAAATGAATTGTAAATAAGGTTTCAACCACTGTGTTCCTAAAGAAAGGCTGCTCTTCAATGGGACACCACAAATATTGATTACATAAAGTCAAAAGTTTAGGCCTCACTGCACTAACTTAGAAGACTGTCAAAAAAGGCGACTATGAAATAACTCTGAATCTCCAAAGAGTAACTGTCAGTCAGAACAGGTAGTGGTACGTAGTATAAGGCCACTTTGTACGTCCAGATATATGATCTTATATGACTGTCACTTGTATATATGTCACAGCATCCCTTCAGAGAGTAGAAGAGTTTCTTTCATAATCCAGGTTTCTGCTGTTTTCACATTTTTTCATTCATAATACCTATACTAGTCTGACCAATTTTGAAATATTTTATTTTAATTCAATAGTATTTTGTATACATTGTTACGTTCAGTTTCATCTACATTTTGCAAATCACTTTTCCTTCTCATTGATTTTTATACCTTTTTGTGAATATATAAAATTTTGTGAATAAATTTTCCTATATATGGTATATAAAAACGGCACTGAAAAATTCAGAGAAGAGCAACCTTTGAAAAATAGCTGCATTTTCTCAAACATTAGATATCAAAATGAGATAAATCCATTTCTCTTTCATCCCTACGTCTGTCCTCATCCAGTGCAGGGTCTGTAGTTCAGCTGAGCATGAAAACAAGGTAAGATGTTCAGTGCTAAAGAAAAACCTGCTAGATATGAACATTTTCAAACGTTGTTGACTTGCAAAGTGGAAAAAGGAACCCATCTTCCTCAGTTGAAATGACTCCTAGATCTAGAGCCGTTTTTAAACAAATGGTAACCGATCTTCATCATGAAGTTATCCCTACTCCTCCATGGACATCTCTTCACCAGAAGAGCTCGGACTTAACAAAAATTGCAGTTCAAAAAATGTTGATATTAATTTTTATTTTTTATTCTCTCTTTTCTCTCTCAGCAGGAAGAAAATCTAATTTCCCCCACAGATTTGACACCTTAATTCCTTATAGACAAGAGCTTTATAAAACTAATGGTATCAAGAATCATTAAGAAATTATATCAATTTGACAATGAGTCTAGTTTTTAACTAGTCAAGTATTGCTGCAATCTTTCTCTTTCTTTCTTTCTTTCTTTCTTTCTTTCTTTCTTTCTTTCTTTCTTTCTTTCTTTCTTTCTTTCTTT